>VTPC01003101.1:0-60726 GCA_011009095.1 Ignelater luminosus | reverse complement strand
TTATTTTACGGTTGATAAAGTGACGTTAAAGTTTTTACCAGAATGTAACGTCACTATTTTACCAGAACGTTGATTAGACGACACTAACGTGTTTTTAACGTCTTTCTTGTACACGTTGGACAAGGTAGCGTCCGTTAAAAGCTAATGCGAGTTGGTTGTGCACATCTGCTCTAAACGGTTTTGATAGCACCTAAGGGAGAAGAAAAATGACAATATAGGTGATTTTAAATTATTTTAAACGTAAGAGTCTCTACATGAGCGCGATAAACGTTTATGCATTTGATAAAACTGTAAGCATTAATAGTATGAAGTATTCAGATACCGCCACTACTACAGTACATAAACAAAATTTTAGTAATGTACGTTTGTAACACCTCAGCCCACGCCCAGTTTTGGCTTAATTACCTAACTAAAAGTAAATGTAAAAACAAGAAGATAAAGAATATTTCTAGAGCTGCTAGCTCTTCTCTGGTTTTAGGAAACATTGGAAAACATATCAAGAAATAAAAACGATAGGGCTCTGAAAATGGTTTTTTAAACATACTCGTATTTATACAAAAATATTTGCAGTATCTGCCAGCTTTTGTAAAATACATTTACTGCATAAATCACTTTTTCGACGTTTAGCAGGTTTCTAAAGCATCGTGTCGATATACAGGGTGTCAACAGGAAGTGAAAATAGTTTGTCATTTGCTTATACTTTGAATAACGTTCTAAAACTTGAAATATAAAAATGACATAGTATTTACTATTTTTTGACTAAGTGGAATGCTCAAGGTCGCTTTGGGTTTTAGCAGAAGTTGTATTAGTTTTATTTTTTTAAATAACATTTTGTATATATTTTTAATAACCTGATTCTGCTTTAAATTTGTTTGCGCTGATGTTATTTGTGATACTGATAACTTGTTTAGGATAATCTCGAAAATGCCAAATCTTATTAAAATAGACAACTTTATGAAAATCTTTTTCAACTACTCTGTAAACCGTAAAAAATGTTTTTTTTTGTATTACTAACGCTGCTTCTTGAAAAAAGGTTAACATTGAGAAGTTGTGTTTGTTTTAGGTTTAGAACTCCATTTCCTTTCACCTTGACACCCTGTACAAAAACTCTTTAACTCCTAGTAGAATGTTACAGTACAGATTGTTCTGATTATAAATGGCGGATACTTCACTTTCATATATTCTTCTTTTTACTTATAGGTTTACTTCAAGCACTTCCTTAAGAATCAAATTTTTCATTTTTAATTCAAAGTTAAAACGTCACTTTTAAGATTACACAGAGACTTTCAAGTTCAAATCAGCTTAGAAGTTTAAGGGAAATTATTATGGATGAGATCCAAATACCATATATTGAAATAGAAAGTTCATAAAGATTGGCAATTGAAAAATAATCTATATCTTAGCTTATAGCTGTCGATGATAAAATCTATTATTAATTTTACAAATCAGTTTTTAATCAACAATAAAAAAATGAGACTTATTTTCATAACAGGAGAGAAAAAAGGGACCACTTTCAATAATCTTTATATATTTATCTATTTAATTAGCAGGAGCTAATATACTGTAAAATTACAATTTAATGGGTTTGTTCTTTGTTTGGCTATGCTAGCTCTGCATATAATTACAGCCATCTTTAGAGCTTGCGGCCGGAATGTTGAGATTTGGCAATATGTGCATTGGGCCAATCTTGGTAAAGTGAATTTCAACTTTGAAAGATTTCTAACTGTACGTATCATATTAGGAAACTAGGAAAAACTAATATTAATTCTTAAGCTTTTTTTTAAATTTTTGGTTCTAAAAACTTAACTAAGAATGCTCAATTTTCCACTACGTATTATGATTTATGTGATGTCAGATACAGTATCGTATCTGAAAAGAACTATAAGCGGTTTGGGCCGAGACATGTAAAACAGATTAAATAAAAGCCAGATTATTCACTTCGACAAATTTGTAGATTTCTATTGCTCTCTCTCTCTCTCTCTCTCTCTCTCAAAGCAACTCGCAGAGCTTGCTATTTTGACATGTACTGCGCAAGCAGTGGAATGCACTTTCCATAAAACGTTCGCCAAAAAAAGAGTAGGCGTGGTAAACTCTCAGAGCTGCAAATGTAAATGCGCAGAGACAAAAAATGGGAACATTGGTGGTATAGGGAGTGAAATATCTGACTCTTATTTGATCTGTGTGTAAAATCGACATTTTGCCAGTATCAGTGACTTTGATGTTCATTTTAGATCAAAATTAAGCTAAGATATAAGTTTATATAGAGTTGTTGCAACAGCAGCTTTCGTTAATGTTATACTGCTTTTTACGTTATAAAACGTTTAGGCGTAGAAGAGCCGTGTACTAATCAGGCCCTACGCTCTACAATTTTGCGGGGGAAGGGCTCATACTTTTGGGCAACGAATTGGCTGTTCTGGTTAACCAGTATCTACGTATCTAAGTGACAAAACAAATGTTCTTCTATTCCTGTAAGGAAAACAGGCCATTGTACAATTATTTTGAGTGAATAAAATAAGCGTTTTCTTCACAAGTAAACAAACGTTACGAGTGACCATTTTATTCACTTGTATGGCCTGTTTTTCCATGAAAGTAGAAGAAAATGTCTAATTTATTTTGTTACTTAAGTCTAATTACTCAAACGAAAACACAAAATAAATTATCTAGTAAAGGAATAATGACATAAAACGTTATGTCGTATCATCATTTATATTATACAAAATTAGCAGAAACGAAGGAAAATTGTTCTTGGCTATTTTTTTCAAGTTTGTCGTCACTCCTGCTTGAGGTAGGAAAATTGTATAATTGTAACAACACCTGTAAGCAAATAAATTTTAGAAATTTTCAAAATATGATTTTGCATTGATTTTGTATTAAAATGAAGTGGACAAGCGAAGACGAACCCTCTGATGTGCACTGTATTTGACATAAACAGGTGGTATCCAATTTTCTTTTATTTATTGCATAAATTCTCGTTCTCAAACTATTGATTGATATGGGTTGCGTTTAGTTGATTTCATAAGACTCATTTCATCTAAAAATAATGCAGGTATTAAATTTTTTGTTTATTGTAATATTTTTATAAATATTTAATCAATATTTGTTGTCAGAATTTATTTTAAATCTATTAGTCATAAGAATATTATGGAACCAATCTTGGTTCTTTGTATACCCAATACCTTCTTGTATTTTAATAGATTTTTTCTTATAAATTGCCTACAATTTATTTACCATTACGATAAGAAGGATTATAAAGTCTACCACAATATAAATTATGAACTTTAATTTGTCATAAAAATTTGTTGGAGGTAGAAAATGAACCTCAATAAAATAAAAGCCTTTTTCAGTACGCCCTCTGAGATTGTTTCAATTGTCTTGCAGTTCTTTTATGGTCTAACACCTCCTTAAACATGTACTGGCCATTAATTGCACGCAAGGACGAACGGCAAAAGCTTCCTACGAATCCTTCGATTGACCAGTTTGAAGAAGGGTCAAGAAACTTGAACAGATATCGATGGTCACTGCTTGATTCTATATTTGCGGTTTTCTAATGTTTCGGACGACTTCTGAATTAAGTATTCAAGCAGCTTTGAGTCCGACGAGAAAATCGTAGGTTGAAACAAGAATTAAGGGATTTTGTGGTTGTTACACAATAATAATGGCGTAGATTAAAAAGAAAAAATGTAGCTTTTCTGCAGGAAGAACCGGGGTTATTTAACGGTGTTTGAATAAAATTACAATAAAAATACAGGTTTTCTAGTTGTTTATTTAGTGATAAGAGGTGCATTCTTAATGTTGAAATTTTAAATTAACATGAGTATTTTATATTAGAAAGATTTATTTGAAAATGTTCTAAAAACAAGAAACAGCAATTTAATTTATGTTTATTTGTTTAAGATGTGAATTTGTCATGATGTTATCAGAAACTGTAATTTTCCAAGATACATATGCAGATGTTTGTTCAGTTTTAACATTTTTCAGAAGAGAACTAGTAAATAATAATGATGAACGTATTAAAATCCATATAACGATTTTCCTTATCAACAATGATTATCAAGAATTTTGACGATTTCGAAAAAAAAAAGAAAAGAAAATTTTGAAGAGTCATTCTTTGGGTAACGATTAAAGAAAAAATGCATCCTTACTTATCCTATATCTTTACAATTGATGATACATCATTTAAGATGTCTAAGATTCAAAGAGAATGACAGAAGTGCATTAATTTTCATTCTGTGTTTTCTTTTTACATGTCGGCCAACCTCAAGACTACACAGCGGTTAATATTAATGTCTAACTTTGTAAAAGTTGCATGAACATGTCTACTTTTAATTTTTTTCAGCAAAAAAGCTGCACAGATTCATCAAATGCGGCTTTGTTAAGAAATTACCTTATTTTATGCGTTTCCAGAAACAAAAGATATTTAGCTTTTTTCAACGGGTGTATTGTTTGCTACAGACGGAACAATTAAAACTCAGAAAAAAATGGGTACTTAAAGAAACGGAAACTTGACGCGCTATTGGATGTGATATTTTCAGTTATGTTTATGGTACTTAAATACTAAGTAGATAAAAAATAATTATTTTAGATTTGGCAGCATAGACACTCAATACTCTACAGTGATCGCTGTAAACGATTATTTAACACTATCTCCTCTATCTTTTTCGTAATGTTTGGCTTCCTTCACATTTGTATAGAATAGGGTATTTTAAAAATTGGTTTGTATCACTTGTTTTTAATAATAGGGCTATTTTGCTTGGCATACAAATAGATTTCAGTGCAAAGAGCCCAGCAATACCTTAAACTCAGTTTTACTTATTTCTCGAGTTAGGGCCTTTTTGCTTGCAGGGCAGTATAGGCAGTTTCAGTGTAATTGATGTAAGAAGCTTTCACAAGGCAATATTTTGTTTGTTCTTTTTTTATCTCTTAAGTTGTGTTTTCTGTTTGTTATTCTGATTACATGACTTCTCTTTGGTGGTAATTAACAAAAAATTTAAAAAGGAAAGACTGAAAATACATCCTCCACCAAACGAAAAACTTTGAAAGCAACTTATATATTTTTTGAAAAGGCTACTCAAATTTTAAAGTAGGTTTTGCACATACCCAGCAAAACTGCTTGCTTTATAATTGAAGTTATTGTTGAGTATAACATATCACATTGGACATTGCGGACATAAACTTTTAACATGAGTTTTTCTCTCCAAAACCTTAACATGAACTACGAGGTATGTGAGAAAAGTAATGAGACTGATTTCATATTAACCAAAGTTTTTATTTTTTTCAAACAACAATGTTATCCCCTTCAAAGTAGTTCCCTTCGGCAGCTATACACCGGCGGAGTCGTTGTTCCCACTCTTGGTAGCAGCGCTGGAAGTCTTCAACTGGTATGGCTTTTAACTGGTCGGTCACAGTCTTTTGAATGTTCTCCAGAGTTCCAAAATGACGTCCTTTTAGGACATGTTTCAATTTCGGGAAAAGGAAAAAGTCACAAGGACTCAAATCAGGTGAATAGGGGGGATGAGGAACAACAGTAATGCGTTTTGAGGTCAAAAATTCACTGATGGAAATTGCTGTGTGACACGGAGCATTGTCATGATGTCTGTCAAAATTTGATGCACGGTGAAAGTGTTTAAATTTAACTGTTCACTCATCATCCTTATTGTTAAACGACGGTCTGATCTCACAAGAGCCCTCGCACGTTCAACGTTTTTGTCAGTTTTTGAAGTTGAAGGTCTCCCTGAGCGAGGTTCATCTTCAACGTGTTCTCGGCCGTCCAAAAATGATTTGTGCCAGCGGAAAGCTTGTGCTCTTGATAAGCACTGTTCCCCATAGACCTGTTTCAACTTTTCAAAAGTCACACTCGCGGATTCACCAAGTTTAACACAAAACTTTATTGCACAACGTTGCTCTAAATTCCGATGCTCCATTTCTGTAACACACAACAAAAACACAACTTCACTGATGGCGCTGTCAAAAATAATGTGTTAGCTGTACGGAGTTTTAACTCGGACTGAGAAAGTGGAAGCGATAAACAAACCGGTTTAGCACAGGCCGGTAGACACAACGTTGCCAGATCTCCCGCAGTGTTGCCAGTCTCATTACTTTTCTCACACACCCCGTATGATCATCTCATGCTAATATGTACGTAGATAACTTAGTTGTAGTTTTTCAAAGAACACAGAAGGCAGAGGAGGTTGATTTTCAGACTTCCTTTCAACTTTTTGGTGTTTATTCTTGTGTTCGAAATCCTTCACTTACTCTTGTGTATCTTAAGTCACTGGCTTCACTCTTTTGCATCTAACTCTAAATTAAACAACACATAGATAATATACTAAAGGTATGTAAAATAAAAGTTATCACGATATCAACAATAAATAAATAATGCATCTAGAAAATAAGAATTGGCCTTCGTACTGGAATGATTTTCTAGTTCGATTGGTCAAACCGTAGGTCTAGTTAATTAAAACATGCAGGTCGAGAATTTTCCTAATGTAACAAAAATTTAAGATTTAGAGGTTTGTCCTCTTTTTTCAATATCGTTTTTTATTTGTGGTATTTTTATCGAGTAAGCTCTATTTATTATTGGTAGTAGTACTGAATATTTTCGGAAAGAATGGTGGGAGACATACTGAGAAGGGGCGTCCGCATCCTCTTCGGTCTTTGTATCTAATAAAGTGTCATTTTGAAATAGATGAGTTAATTTTAATGTTTGATTTTTGACACCCAACTGAATATTCCAAGACCTAAAACCAGCTAAGGTAAACCACTTTTCGTCTAACCTATACCTACTTTGCTGTGTCTTTATATTGGATGTTGGTAAGTTCTACAAATCTGTGTTTAACTTTTTAGGCCTTTTCTTTTCATGAAAAACAATGCCTATCTAAAGCCATATCTGGGTAATCTAACTAACCAATTTTAACCGGTGAATTGTCAATGTATGTCGGGATTACTCGGTGGTATTTATATGGTATACCAAATAACAAGTGCCAACAAGTATCGCTTAAATGTATATTGCAACTAGCTCAGTACTTACGTAGTGCTTATGCAGATTTACCAACTGATTATTATTATTTGTCCAAGTGCTACTGAAGAAAGCGGTGTAGTTGCAGACCCTAGACATACCCATACTGTAACGTTACTCTTTCCACACCAGGTTTACAAATAACTGTTACATTTATGTGACCTCTACATCAGACTTTTTTGCACTACTGCAAACAATCTTGACCATGCCAGCCGCCTTGATCTAATCTTTACTACCTGGTGATCAAATTTTTAACTTTTTCATCTCTTGTCATCATGTTAGCTATACCTTTCTTCTTAGATTCCCTTATCATTTTTAGTGTTCTGTATTTGAAAATAGCATAGACGATAAATTTTCTTATGCCATCTTGACCGACATTGTGTAGAACGATTTCTTCCGCAAAGTTTACGCATTTCTTAAAACTTTACAATTCTTTGACTAATGTTTTTTACACAGCATTTTGACATTTAAAAAAATAAGTACCACATTAAGACTGATACTATAGTCTGTTTCAATATTATAGAATGCAGAGTAGACCATGACATGACACAAGTTAAATAAATATTTTTAGGTTAAAGGTCTGTTATTTGTGTCATGCTGTCAAAAGATGTAGTAATTCTTACTTTTAGAATGTAAAGTTGAATTTGCTGTAAGTTTGTTGTACACTATAGAAATGATGTAAAATCAAAGCCTACTCTGAATTCTATAATATTGAAACAGACTATATACTACAATTTACGTAGCCTACTAAAGTTGAATGCCAAAAAAGTTACTCAAAAACGATTGGACTGAGATGATCTTAAAATTTACTACTAAAGATGGTATAAACTACACTTGCGTACAGAATAATCGTAGTGAAGAAATTGGATCCTACAATTCAATAACTTTTTGGCATATAAAGATTTTCTGTTCTTTTTAGACGTTTTTCTAGGGTGTATCAAAAATGGAGCAAATTATTCTACTAAGAGATTCTAAGATGTAGCTTAATAAAAGAATCTAGATAAACATATTATGTTCTAAATGCACTGTTTCTTATCTTCAGTATTTTAGAAGTAACATAAGCTGTAGAAATAAGATCTTGTGTATGCCTGTTACTACAGCACAGCTACGTATAGTTTCAAAAGGATCTTTGAACGCATGTCGCAAATTCTATTACTATAAATTACCTGCGTTAAAAATACGTATTACTATTTGTTTTCTATCTTTTATTGTTCCATTATGGGAAAAGATAATCTATGAGTCTGTAATAACTACACAAACTTGATGAAGTGCGTCTAGAGATTACTCGGAAGAACAGTATTTAGTAATGCCTACTAAAGATGCTTACAAGGCTCTAGAAATTTCAATTTCTAAGACAAGATTGGAATAAGTTTAGATCTGGTTTGAAGTTTCTAAGTAAAACCTCTTTCTAAATTGAAATCTTTATAGTAAAGAGAAGTAAACTAAGTCCCTGCAAACTTGGTTTGGACCACAAACTAGGTTTATTATTAGTCTTAAAAATTGGTTCCATGAACTTGTGACTAGAAGTCCGTGACGTTAAAAGACGTAACTAAGGCAGCGCTATTGAAGTAAGAAGTGAGAAAAATGTCAAGTAAGTCTATGTTGCTAAGAGTTCTCTGAAAACCAAAGCAATATGTTAAAAACCGGCTTCTATCTTTCTTTTCTATGTAATGATGTGAACCACATACGTCTTAAAGGCATATATCTGTTCATAATGACACATTAAATGGTATATTATAACTATTTTTAGCGCATATAAAATGTATGTTATCATAATTATTAATATAAAATGTACAGTTATCTTTGGGTTATACTGGAGATCAGCGTGGTTCCAAAAGCATTATTGCACCATGGAATTTTCCAATTTCCCGTCACATGTAAATCTAAGATCTGTATCTGTATTTTCTCTAAACCGGCTATAAAGTACAAATCGGCATTAAAGTAAATTTTAAGTACTAATTTAATTCGGTCTTATCGACAACGGTTAAAATTACCTCTAATGTGATTAATTTGATATAATTGCTCACTTTAGAAACAATAAATAAATTCACTGCGGGAAACTACCTGTTTAAGCTTACCATTTTGTTTCATGTTTATAATCTTTCCTTATTTATTTTATGTTTATGTTACTCTTGAATCGTAATGATGACGACAATGGTAATGTAAGTAATTAATTTAATGGTAGTTGTGGAGCAGGAATACTAAGTTCATTCCCTATGCGTGCTTGTTGATGCTTTGTAGCTATCATTAGTTACAAAAACTCGTCTGTAATACCTACTACTGCTCAATAAAGTTATTATAAATTACATAAAATAGAAGAAAGCCTTTAGTCATGAAACAAAAATGTTTTTATTGTGACTTGGAATATAGTGTACATCATTATTATGTATTTTCATACCCATGTTGTGTTTTATGCATAAGATCAGTAAGATATCACGAGAATTTCTAACACGTCATTTCTGATGTTTGTTTTTGCTTTGTTCAAAACTGGCTTTTGAGCGAGGAGGAACGAATATCAGAAGATACAGGGTGTAAAAGATAAAGCAGGACAAGCAAATTTCTTAGTTATTTTTAAAGAGGCGCGAAAAACAACATTGCTACAAAAATGACAAACACAAGCTCAACTACCAAAATTTATTCATTCATACTTTCGATTCCGATGAAAATGAGATTAACGTTTTAAATTTAGAACAGAACACAGTGCATATCTTGATAAATGAATACTCATTCACTGTTAATTTCATTATTCTGGTCTAGATCTACTAATCTTGATACAAAGACAGACGTTATCCAACGTTTTCCAAATGCTTTGAAGGTCAACTTCATTTTATTTAAAGTCTGTAACTAATATTTAAAGTTAGATTAAAATGTTAACTGCAAGCATATTTATTAGCAATTACGTCAGTAGCTACAACTATTTCTTCTTGATTTTTAAATCCTTATGGTTTGATGTACATTTGTACATTGTAAACTATATGGAACCAGGACAACAATCATGCAATAAAATTGGCTTTGGCAAATGACTGCAACTGACAAACTACGTCAGGAGTAGATCAAAGCTATAACGTTAGCTTTGAGGCCTACGTCTAGGGTTTTATGGTTCTAAGAAAAGGTCACAACTATTAGGTCTTAAACTTGGATGCTGTTTTGCAGTAAGTATCAACAATCAAACAGAAAAGATAACTAATTGCTTATTTATTCAAACAGACCTTTGAGATACAGATATGACCCTTTGAAGCCCGTGGGGTTATCTCTCCATCCTTCCCTCAGTTACAATAAAATGTCGTTTATCACTATTTGAGTAGACTTCATGCTTAGAAGTCCATTCTTATAATCAATGACTAATCTATGTACTATAGAAAGCAAAGCATACAAATTAAAGATCTCACCTTCTAAACTTAGAGATTACTTTTCTATCTGGCATACAAACAGGTGAAGGTGAACAAAATCTTATAGGAATACTATTGCCATATTTGCACAAGACTAGTCTTATCGTCGTCTTATTTTAGCTACCAAAACAGTGTTTTTTGCTTCTCCATAAGCCATAGGACAAAGAAGAAGATATTGCCACGTTCAATATCTAAATTAAACAGTGGTTTTTCTATTTACAAATGTGGTCACATCAATTTTTTATTGCAGAAAGTAAATTCTAGCAAGATATTTTACTATATAAATTGTTTTATTCCCATACAGGATTCTGAATTCTTGGGGACTTCTATATTCTTGTGGACTCTTTTGTCTTCGGTAGAATTTTAAGTGTCTGAAGACACTCAACTGGTTTCAGGGTCCCATTAAAGTTTACTTAGAGTGGTTGCTAAACTCTGAATTGTTGTAAATCTTCGGCGTGTTATGTGCTTTCTGAAAGATTCTGGGTTCTGGTGTGCACGAGATTCCTTGAGAACTGTTGGAACCCCATAAGCTTCTAGACTTTGCACAGTTTTCGGTTTACTTAAGATTCCAAACTCTTGATTCATCAAATGCTTGCAAACCTCCGCGTCTTAGGTTGTTTTTTAGAATCTTGCAAACTGCTGTACTTCCGTGAGTTTTTGGCGCTTTTGGATCCAATAATCCTAAATAATTTAGTAAATGATTTTTAAATTTAACTTTGTTTTTGGGATAGTTAATAAATCTACATACTATTTGAAAACGACGTATTTTAGAAATACTGTCCAAACACATCTCATTACAGAAATTAGACCTAGATTCTGAAAAGGATATTCTGCACTTTATCAATATTTTTCTAATATGCATGCTTGCCCTCTCTTACATCTCCACCCTTACCAAATGTATGGTCGACCAAAATCCAGAATTAATAAGGTAATGAAAATCTCACACAGTTTTATTCTTTTAAACAGAGATGGGCAGACTGATCAAATTGGCTAGTATAACGACTAAATATTTCATGCTTGGTTAGAGTTATACTGAGAAGTAACTTTTTCTGATAAACTTTACTAGCCAAGTTGCTTTAAAAAAATCTTATCTCGACATCGCATTCCTTTTAGAGATCTAAAAAAAGAATATTCTACAGAAGAAATGAAAGGATAACTTTTTTCCAGATTGAATGTCGATTTCAAACATTACAAAATTATTTATCGTTCCAATATGACATAACATGAATATTTTAGAGTTTCACACATTTCCATTTTTGATAGGGTCACGAAGCATATAAATGAGAAACTTTCATAAATCTTTAAGATAATGAGAAAATAAAATAATTCAAATTTACTCAAAAACGATTCTACAGAAAAAGCATTCTTTTTTAAATTAAATGCAAATCTTAAGAATTTCTCACTTTTTGCAGTATAACACAACATATTTTTTCTTTATAGAACTGTCTGTCCTATTGTATATCTCTGCTTTACATGGTGATATCGTCCACGTAAATCATTAAAAAAAACTTAAATATAAGTTTGACATTTTGTATTACATAAAGCACATGCTCGTAACTTCTTTTTTGATATAATCACTGTATCCAATCGGATGACCATCTGAGAAAATCGCTCTGTATAAGTAGTAAGTAGTATAAGTAGTAATTCTGAGGCCTGTTAAAAGTACCTTTGTATACGTCTGTAAAATTGCAGAACAATGTTCTGATTTAAATTTACATCTTTCTTATAGAATGTTTAGGTAAAACTAATTAGAGCTTTTACTGTCGGACTGCTATTCTATAAATTTTGTATATTTGGTAGTTGTGGGCAGCTAGTTTGGAATAATTTGAAAAAAAAGCGAACTATAAATTACCCTACCCCATAAATTATGCTACAAAATTCAAATTACCAGTTTAACCTCCCTAATGCAAATTCTACGAAAAGATAATCAGATACAACCCAAAACGAGCCACTAAATCATAAATAGACAAACACGGGCATAAGAAGCGAATTACCTTTTATGCAATTTAGCAGCTTCTTCAAAGATACCTTGGAGGGGATATCTTAAGCAGACTATAAGAAGTCTCGACCGTGACATTGAAGCAAATTCGCGAATTGCGTAAACTAGAACTTGCAGATAATAGAGGGTGGTGATTTTTAATAATCAAAGTATGGGGGTTGTTCGGTTTTGCGTTTGTGCGGTTTTCCTTAGTATAATTTCCAGAGGAAGTTATGGACTGTATGAAAACAACCCATTTTTGTCAAAAGGTAAAAACGATTTTTTTCCTTTAAAAATCTAGGTGTAGTTATTGCATAAAATCTATTTACAGTTTATAAAAATTCACCATTAAATGATGAATGAAAGTGTCGGTTTCTACAAAGATGTTCCACTTTCGTGTTTCGTAATAAAAACGAGACATTTAAATATCTATGAAACAAAAGTGAAAAAACCGCTCAGTTTAGCTTTCAGCTTGTAATTCTTTTCTGTTTATTATTCTTTTTTATTGTAGAGATTTTCTAGACGAAACAAATTTTTTACAAAAGATAATTATTACTTTGAATAAATCTAATTTAGCTACTGAAAATTCTAAAGGTATTTTAAATAGTAATTAAAAGTAATGTCACATATTACTATTTTCCTGAATTTTCTTCAAGGTGCAATTTGTTCATTGTTCATTAGAGCAAAATATACAGTTAAAAATAAAAAAACGGTAAATCATCAGCAACAAACAATTTATACGGAAATCTTAGTAAAATTTGACCCGAAGAGGCGTTTATTATTACTCCTACAATATATCTCTCGGTCGGTCGGTTCCGTATATTCTAAAAGCACAAAATTGTCAGACTTAACGCAGTTTCTCATGAGCGTTGGTGACTTAAGAAGTAGAATTACACCGCTTACTAGGATTTTCAATAACTTATTTTGTTCGATTTTTTTCTGTTTGCATTACTATATACTATAAACTACAATTAATTTTCTCACTAATATTCTCTAAATTTCTCTTTTGGTGTTTTATGCATACAAGTACCTATGCATCATATGCTTCAGATGTCTGTTAGTGTGTGATATTATTTGTAATTATAATTTGGTTCTTTTTTCATTCTTTTCTTTTGTTTAGTAATTAGTATTTGATTGATATGAGAAGATTTTTAGCAATGTAATCTTGTATCGATAGAAATATTACTAATTCTGAGACGAGACGTACAACAAATTCCCTTCTAGCCTCAATTATTTCTACGTTACAGATATGACATGTAAAAATGTGCTGAACTGGTTTTGCAATAAAAGCAGTTTTAACAAACGACTTGCAGTTTTTTAGATAATTGATGTTTTTAATAAGGAGGAATATGTATTTATAAATTCTTTTGTTAGCCGCTGGATATACAAGGCATTTCAAACGATAAATACATTTTGTTGTATTCATTGGGTATCTTGGTTATCATAGGAGATGGGGTTTGCACCGTACTAGCCTAACTTTTCAAGCCAAGTTTATTGGCGAAAACGGAATCTTGCGTTTGTCTTTTGTTTTCGAGTTAAAGGCAAGCATTTAAAATTTCTCATTTTTTTCAAACTGCTACCAACCTTTTCCCGTTGAAACTATGAAAACTGTTACTATGGGTTGTATTAGGGACGTTAGCAGAGAATCTATTCCGTGTTTAAAATTTCACCGCACTCATGATTCTTGAGTTAGAAGTAGAATTTTAAATCTATTGAAACAGCTTTCTAACAATGTAGGGTTTGATATATTTATTTTTAAAAATGCCAAAAATATCATCAAAACTATACAGGGTGTTTCATTAATAATTGGAAATATTTTAACTGTAGAATCCTGAGCTCAAAATATTAAGATTTAACCCATATCACTTAAATAAAATGTGGCTCCTTACTGAGTTACAGGGTGTTTTATAACAAAATGGTTCTTTTCAGAACCATAATTTGTTTTTAAATGTTGAATGCATTTATTCGTTTCAAGAAATTTCAATAAATAACATTATGTTTTTCTGTTAATAGGGATTAAAGTTTCATTTGCCTAATAAATGCAATTCTATGACCTAAAAACACCAACATAATTAATACACATTAAAATCAAAATAACTGTGGCACTTCATTTTCAACTTTAAATATCTCGAAAAAGAATGACTATATCGCTATGAATGAAGAGTATGTTATTTGCATAGAAAGTATTGGAGAATCGAAAAATTGTGCTAAAATGGCAATTCCGCCAGTGGCGTAGAATTTGGGAAGGGTCAACCATTCACTTGCCCCTATCGTACACCTCTGGTAGTAGCCAGAAACGATTATTTAACATAATGTAGTAGGGTGTACAGTACCTATACTTCCTGCCAAGTATGACAAGGATACGTCAAATAGTTTTAAAGTACTGGGTTCAAATAGTTTTTAAATTTTTAAATAAAACATCCTGTAACTCAGTAAGGAGCCACATTTTATCTAAGTGATTTGGGTTAAATCTTAATATTTTGAGCTCAGGATTCTACAGTTAAAATATTTCCAATTATTAATGAAACATCCTGTATATGAGACACTCAAAACTTCAAAAAACCACTATTTCTGTTTTCATAGATTTTTATGTTTTAAAACAATTATCAGAAAAAAAATGTGAAAAAAATAACGGAAGACAGTTCGAGCAATGTTCGTAATAATAATAAATTTAATAAACAAAACTAGTTTTTAAAAAAATATTTAAATTTTAGTTTTAATTTAAAATAATTATTAAGTTACAGTTCTTCAGTGTGATTTTAAGTTTCTGTTGATTATTGTTTTATTTCATGACTGTTAGTGTTAATAAAAGTGTTTAGAATATAGAATTTGCGTTTGTAGAATACAGCTTTTTTGTTTTAGCAACATATGGTTCAATTTTGAAATTTCAAGTGCCACGTACATTTTACGGCAATATCTTCGGTATTTTTAAAAATAAATGTATCAAACCTACATTGTTAGAAAGCTCTTTCTCTTTCTGGTGGTGTCTAAGGTAATTATAACTTGCATTTAAAAAGATCAATTTTTTTATTATTTCAGCAGAAAAAGAAAAAAACTTCTGCCTATATCTCTGAAACGAAAGACGAAAGCAAAACCTCGTTTCTATCAATGAATTTGGTTTGAAAAGTTAGGCAAACTTTACTGCTCCATCTCTTATAATAACCGAGATACCCTATAAATATAACGAAGATGTGACACACCGCATAGTGTACACAAAGTGTATCGCATTTACAAAATCTCGCAAAACTGTTTTTTCCTAGTTTTCATAGTAGATATTTCTTTAACAAAGACATTGTTCTCTAAAATATTAATAAAAATCGAAATGACAACAAAACATTAAAATCTAAAGTTCTACGGTTCGTAATAAAAAAATTGTTGGGTTTAGGATCAAGAATGCTGTGTAGCACCGCATGGTAGATAATGCTACAAACTTTTTTTAGATCATGGTATTATAAGGTTAAAAAAAACAAGGTAATTACAAATTGCATTGCTAGACAATTTTGTACAATAAATATTATAACTAAGATTTTTCTGATTATTATTCTTGTAGATTAGAGATTTTTGTTTACTTTTGCAAAAAACTGATAAATTATGCCTATATTACAATATATCCCGTGTTTGATATATTTTTGGATTATCTTGGTTATTATTCGAGATACAGCATCACACTGTTTTAATTTTCTAAAACAAATCCGAAACTTCTATTTCATCAAAAATACTTTTATCCGTTTTTTCCGAAAACGGTTACTACATATTTACCTAAGATCGTTACCAGAGAATAATACAGCAACGTAGTTAATGTCAAAAGGACACTGCATCTATTACTATTATCTATTGCACAAGTCTCTCAGTTTAGCGAAACCATTTTCCAAATCGCACTCTGTGCTTTACTAAAAACTAACTAATACGTTTTGATAACAATAAAATTGTGTTGCAGCCAAAGTTAGCTATTACAGTTTATTCCAAATACAGGGTGTATCATGACGTACTGTACAAATCTCAAGGAGTGAGCTCTGAGCAGATTTTAAGAAAAAAAGTTTCTAATAACATTTGTATAATTCCTCGTTTGGAGTCACAGGGTAAATTACGTTTCATTCAAAATCTTCAATACGGTAAAAGATATCTGAATAAAATTTGGCACAGTTCTACAACTTTTGATGTGTTTTGTAATATTATAAAAATATTTTTGATATGTTAATAAATGGAGTAGATATGGGGGTGGTGATGGATGTCTATCTCCCAACTTCTCTTGGAGTGCAACTTTTCAAATTTTAATTTGACACTCTAGAAGTTTGGGATGTTCTTAACAAATTTTGCCTGTTGTAGAATTTTCATATTTTCAGCCGACTTTGAGATAAATCAGATTTAAACATGAGATATCACAATGCAATACTATACAAAATACCCTTGGAATATTTGAAAGTGTAAAGGGTACAATTAGAAGAAGAGCTAAATCCTGCATTAGAGCTCACGGTGATTATTTTGCCCAATTCTTGTAATGAGTTTCTTAATTTCTATAGTTCTAAGATATTTTATAAATACAGATTTTGAGAAAAGCACTTTTTTAATAGAACTTTAACACCACGTGATTAGAAAAGGGTGAAGAATTGGACAGATGTCAATAAACACTTTTTTTCTTAAAATATGCCCAGGAATCATTTTCTGAAGTTTATGCACTACTTTATGACACACCCTGTATAAGAAGTCTGGAATGGAAAAGTTTTTGTTGTGCATGCTTCAATTTGCTTTGCCGATGCATATATAGAGATTTAACTAGATACGAACTTGGCTGATAGAACATTTAAGTTAAACCGAAATAAAATATTTAAGGCGTTAGTGGGTGTATCGTCTAGTCTTCTATACTAAAAAATTATATATTCTTGTCAATATCTTACAATTACCACTAAAGTTTCCAGTTATCTACAAGCGGAAAGACTGAAAAGATACTCATATTTCAGTATTTACCTATATATAGTATGTTGATGTACTTACATTTAAAAAAAAACTTTTTTTTCTTGAAATAGTTTATTGCTAATCCATTATATGCTTGTCCGTAAATCTGAATTACCTTAGGGATTGAAATTCTAAATCTTTACCACAAGAGTCCAACCTGCCTTTATTCTGAGTAACTCACTGTCAGGAATGATGATACTGCTTTTGTAGAACTGCTATTAAAAATTTATTTCAACAAACAAATTCTTGAGTTACAGTTTATAATTTATCATTTTTAAAGACGTATGTATAGGTTTACTTTCTTAGTTACGCCCTATAAATGTCATCAAAATCGATTTATATAAATAGATTTCTGAGTAAGTTCACAAAAATTCAATGTTTATTAGTAGAAACTAAAAAACTAAATTAACCAAAAAGTTATGCACCTTAAACTAAGAAACGAAATATTACCATACTACCAACTTTTCAAGCTGTTTGTTGCATCATTATAAGTGACTGATTTAATAACATTCCACTTTAGGTTATTCTTATTTATTTTAATGCCGGGTTTTTCACACACTTGAACACATAAAAAGGTGACGAAGAAGGTTCACGACCGATCTGCATATTTCTGTTGTTATCAAAAAAAAAGTAAAACAACATAACCGGAAATCTCTCTCGTGCAAAATATTGCAGTTCCCAAAATGGATTTATATGTGAACAAACTGGTTTTTGAAATCTACAAGATGAA
Organism: Ignelater luminosus; assembly: GCA_011009095.1. Taxonomy (NCBI): domain Eukaryota; kingdom Metazoa; phylum Arthropoda; class Insecta; order Coleoptera; family Elateridae; genus Ignelater; species Ignelater luminosus. The sequence goes on along the minus strand of VTPC01003101.1, from coordinate 42,661 downwards.
TCTAATGGTTTGACTAAATTTAGGGATTGTTTAGAATTTATGGAATGCTTATTTTATAGAATTAAATTTAGATGAAATTAGATACCTACTTAAAATAACTTAATTGGGTTTGGAATAGGTTTTACATAATCCTGGTGTTACTGATAATTTGCATAAGCTTGAAGAAGGTAGTTTTCAGTTAACTGTCTTGTCTAATCTATTTTATCAATTATTTTATTTCATAAGTACATCTTTGTTATTTAAAAAAATATATTTGTCAATAGCATAAATAAAATCCTTTTTGGATCGGTTTTTCTTCTAACGATTCTTTGTAAAATTATGATTTGATACAGTACAGTACATAATTGAAAGCAATGTTATGACGTTATGACATAAAAATGAAATTAATATAAGTTGCTTTATTATTAAAATTACATGTAGTACTATATAGAATATTATTCTTTCACCTTCACTTATTACAAAATATATTTGCAATTTGTTTATTAAAAGTTTTGTATAAAATAATAAATAAGATTTATTTCAAAAATATCATATATTTCTAATTTATTTATTTATATAATTATGTAATAGAATTTGACCTTTATACCCATAAATATTAAGTAAAACTTACTAATATAAAGTCGTGGTATACAAACATTGGTGCTAATAATAATAATAATCTACGTTTAAATTTCAACGTTCTATTTTAAGGTAGTGAAAATGAGCATAGTTAACAAAATTAAACGTAAATAGGCAGTCTTACATTTAACGAGTTCATAAACTATTCCACGAAATTATTCATTTTCCTTTCATTTACAAAACTAAAATTATTTTCAAAATAATTTATGCAGCAGTTGTTATTCTTATTACGTTTTCCTACGTTGCAAGAAAGAAATGAACAAAAATAAAATCAGTTGACTCTATTAAATAGTACCGTGAGAGCATCAAAAACCCAAGTCAAAGATACTTATGGCCTCTGAATTTCTTATCTTTAATAGTTTCATATTAATAAAAAAGTAAAACAAAAGCTATTAAAATAATACAAGTGACATTTAAGATTTATTTAAGTTATTTTTTAAGTGATTACAGTAAAATTAATTATAATTATAATAATTTATAAAGTAGATTTCGTAATGGTATCAAGAATAAAAATGGTGAATGGGAATATTCAATAGTAAAAATGATTATGTTAAGAATTACTGTAAGGCCTGATACATCACTGATTAACTTTAATCATATGTTTATTTCTATAGATACAATTGTTGTCACAATGACAATAAACCGCTGATTAAAGCTAATCAATGATGAAAATGCCGGGTCTTAGACAATCTTTTAAAGCTCCAAGGGTATTTTTGACTTGGTTTTTTATTGCTCTCACGGTATAAATAAAACTAAGCTGTATAAGTGACTTCAAGTATAGTACATACTGTGATACTCATCTACTGTTGCGTCGCCAATAAATACGAAGCAATTTTCAATTAATCTTAATTGTTTAAATTTGACTTTAAAAAACCCTAGAGCTAAAATGTGTTTTTATTTAAACAACTGAATTAATTGCCATAAAAATTGTAAGTACTACTTTTTGCAATATCATCTTTTCCTTTACGGGAAAAAATGAAATGTGACTGGAAACTTTTGCTAGTTTTTATAGTTAGAACCACACAACTTGCTGGTCTTCGAGTAGAATCTTGTCCATGCAAATTAATGTTTACGAATGTTTAAAATGATAAACTCGAGAAACTAATAATAAGTAAAGTAAGATAAGGGTGTTTAAAAAATACAGACAAATGCATCTTATAAATTATTAAAAGCAATACTAACATTTGAGGTTATGTTGCGATTAAGTATTATTTTTAAAATAGATGAGAACACCTATGTCTCCTGGTATGTACAATGATTTATACTTAGATATCTAATTAATTTGTAATTAATTGCTTTGCCGGTACATAAAACTCACCATTTTGACTGGATTTATGAGCCATAAATCTAACAAGGTGACATTGCTTTTTTCAACGAATTGGTGCACTAATACATGTCTTGGTGTAAGATGTTATTATTCAAAGACATTAAGTTTGTTTAAAGCTTTATTACGTTTGTAACAATAAAATAATTTGATGTAGTTTGTTGTATTGCATACAGGCGAACATCGGAACCGTCAAAACTGACAAAAACGACTCATTAGAAAGAATAAACTACTTTGCTGTTAAACTTTGCTGGCATTTAGGGAAAATGATTCTAATAGTCTCATTTCCAACAATTCTCAATCAAAACAGATTTGTAAACGTTTTTCCAAAATAGTTCTTGATGTTTGAAATATTGGAAACACAAAAAAATAGTTAACGTAAAATGAAAGAGTCAATCAAATGTTGCTTGTGAAAAAATGAATACTATAATGACAATGAGATTAAGTCATAACACTTATATGATTAAGGAACATTTTACAAAGTACAAAAAGAAGTAAAAGATATTTAAGTCACGTAGCAACCTTAGCAAATTAATAAGAACTATACTAAAAAAACTAAAAAGCTTACGTATTGAGTAAAAAATAAAACACAAATTCATACTAGATTTCAACGCTGATACAGGCGGTGAACCTTATACATCCAACGAAATTTCACGCTTCTGTGCTTTCAAGTGGATACTATCCTCTTTTTTATAAATTAAAAGGAATCGTTTTTTTCCTTTACTAACTCTCAATATACGACCATCCAATAACTTCCTTTGAATCTTTTCTGCACGCAACCTTCAAATTCCAATTGAACATTAACATGAGAAATAAGATTGAAACTCAAGCAATAATATTCTTATTTAATGATAAATAATAACTGTTTATTAAGTAAAATAAAAATTGTGCTAATTGTAAAATACCTGATTCTTAAGGTTCATTATAACGAGAAAACCAGTATCATAAAAACTTACTTGCTTGTAAGATAATTTTTCTCGCTTCGGAAAATGAGAATCTTTTATTAGCAACATTTACCACGGTTATTTAAGTTCAAGGCAGGTCAAAATTGTTTGCGAAGGTGTGTAATTCTGTGTTCTAGGACAACAAGCAACTTTGTCCAAGAAATGGACATGCCTTGTTATATGCAATGCCAACTTATTATACTGATTTAAAATGCTTTTAATATGCACCGCGAGTTGACACAACAATATATACAAAGAGCTTCTTGTCCATGGTTGTATCGGAGTAACTTGACTATTTAACTATGAGATTCGGTTTTAAGGGTTTAATTTATTTACATTGCATCGGATACTGCTAATATAATTAGCAGAAAAGCTCATAAATTATTTATTAGCACTTAGAAAATAATGAAGAGCTTCGATAAGAACATCAAGTTTTACATCAGTACAAAAAAGTAGAATCCAATAATTTGATGACTAAATTTATATTATATTTCAAAGTAGTTTTCACTACCTACTAGTCTAGATTTGCGTTGGTAGTTGAAACAAAATAAAAATCTTCATGTCAAATTTCTTTCCTAATTTATGGCTTCACCCGTTAGCTACGCGGGTCCAATAAATAACTTTACTGATTTTATAGTAACAAGATTGTATAACGTTTGTTATAAAAAGTTAAGTAAATGTAGGTGGAAAAGTTAAAACTGTTTTTATACAGTTGTAACAATATAATTTAGCTATAAATAAAGATATACGTACGTCTTTAGCTGCCAACGCTGCTTTCGAAGATTCTACATATTTAACCAGTATAAGTGAACGATCTAGAAATGGATAAATGATGTCCATAAAAATTAAGAAGAATTTGCATATTCCAGAGTTATTAAGTGCCCACTATTTTTGTAAAACTTGAACAAGAAGAGTTCGTTCACATAATGTAGGACTGATTTTATCTTTAATAAGTGACGCTGTGTAATTAATGGAGGAATAATATTCCATTAAATAGCGATACCAGCGACATGCGAAAGATAGCGAAAGTGTTTCTTTTTGGAATAAATAGGTACATACAAATATATATAATACTTGAGATCTATACTTGATTAATTCTGATTTTATTATTAAATATGTATGCATAGTGTTCTTGCATGACATTTTAATAAATTTATAGAATATTTTCCAATTAAGTGCGATCTAGATTTCTAAACTTGATTGGTTAGTTGAAGATTGCAATCAAACGGGTGTTCTACTCTAATAAAAATGCAAATTCTTGATAAGTAAATAAGCCTTAAAGATTTGTTGTTAAAAATATTTTCGAAATAATTGGTTTTATCATTTTAGGTGTAACGTAATGATTCACATGAAATAAAAATACTATTACTACATTAATATTAGTTGATCGTTCTAGGATGAAATTAAATCGCAGCACAAACAGGTTTATTTATTACACGTTCTTCAATATACATACTTTTTATCTACAGTAGAATGCAGGCATTATTAGTTTGCGCGATTAAGATAATAAGCTTCCCTTTATAAAAAGAGCTTTTAACAATAAAAAAGAAAAACGAAGAGATGTCTGGTTTCTTATCCATTGTAGTCAGATTGCATGTCAGGTATCTTATCTCCATGAAAGGAGGGCATATAATCTTTTTGTACACTACAAAGCATCAAGTCTGTAAAATAAGTTACGCTGTTATATCTATAATGTATAAAATATTACAGTTCAGTTAAGGAAAACCAGAATTTAAACTAAAGCAATCTAAGCTGGTTCACAATTAGAATGATTTATTTCTGCTTAGTGGAAAATGTAGACAAAAATTAAAAATACCGTAGCAAAAAGTTCTTTGAAAATTCAAATTAGTTCAATGAAGAACCTTAAATTCAGTAATAGTTAACAATTTCTATTTTACATGTTTAATTCTTCAATTGAGTTTTCTATAAATAGTGCTCTTCAGTGTATGCGGGGCTAGCGCTGTGCAAACAGCGTTTCGGCGCCCCTTAGGATTAGACAATTTTTTTCAAAACCTAGGACAACCTAGGACATCAAATTCACACCAACTTTTTGTTTTTATTTAAAACCGGCCTCGACTTCAAAATTGACGTAGGAACGGAAATTCTTAAGCTTTAAACTGGACATAGGGGATCCCCTGGAACTCTAGGAAACTCCTCGTCCTAAAAAGGTACGAGAAACAGGCGACGTCTGTCAACCTAACTTAGGACCTACTGTAAACTTAAGTCCTTAGACTCATCGTCACAAGCACTATAATACGATCGTCAAAATTTATAAAGAACGAAAAGGAAAAAGAAATAATGTTGATATTAGATATAGGGTGGGTTAAATTGGTATCTGCCTTAGCAGTGACGATAGCAAAAACGGTATCCGTGATCATCACTATTGCCTACTTTTTTTTATCCTGAACTGAAATGTGAAAACAAAATTTGAAAACCATGGCTGCTTTCTAAATACCGACAAAAATTATTTTTTCTACAACCGTCAAAAAAGGTTAGTTTTAAGCATCGCCAAGGAGGGAGGAAAATATATATTTGACGCCCATGTGCGCAAAAAATATATTTTTCTATTTTGCGTTTAGAATAAGTCTATCCTAGCACCCAAATGACGTCATTTGAATGTTAGAATAAGTCGTTGGAGTGATAGAATAGACTAGTAAAATTTACTGTATTGATGTTGGTAGCGTTAAACTGTCATACGTTAAAGAACAAAGCAAATTAATAAAAATAACAATGAAAAAGAAGTTTTTTAATAGCCGCCTAAAATTACGCCACATAAATGTCACCAACCACCATAAAATTCACTAGATTAAAAATTTTTATTTTTTAATTTAGAAAATGGTATAAAGCGGCAAAATAGAAAAAAATAGTACAAAACACTCGTTGCAGAAGGTCCTTCAAGCACTCATTTGTTCCTCAACTCGCCGCTATGCAGCTCGTTTCGGAATTTCAAATTCGTGCTTGAATAGATGCCTTCTGCAACATGTATTTTAATATACTATTCACGGACAGAGAAAAACAAACAAAAATGACACATTAGGTAACTGCTTATTTTTGCAAATTAATACTTTATTATTTTGCATTTTCATCGCACACTTGTTTTGTATAATTTACTTCAAAAATTCATACAATAATGTTTTAAGGTTGTACAAAAAATGTTGTTTGCATTTCGTGAGCGAAATCAGTGATTTTTTTGGCGCATTCTTATGCGCTACAAAAAATCGCTGATTTTCCGCACTTAATACAAAAATAGCTATTTGATCTCGATTTTAAAAACAATATTAATTACCACAAACTCAATTTACAATAACACAGCACATATTATTAGTTTTTTGCACAACCGCCTGTAAAGTTGGCGCTTTACAAGTAGTTGTCAATGTCGAAAGTTGACAATTATAAACAGTTGTAATTAATTTCACGTATCGATGTTATAATGGCCGTATCGATGTTATAATGAAATCATTACATGTTCTTATGATCTTGGCCAACTTCATTTTTTAATTTATTGTCAATGGTTTTTCTTTATTATTTTCTTTAAAATTCGGTCGTGCAAAAAATTTGTATATAACTCGAGTGTAAATTGTCGTTTTTAAACTCTAGGGTATATGGTACGAGCGACAAGCGAGTACCATAAATTTCCTACTCGTTCAAAAACGTTAACTTTACACTGTTGTTATGGTTGTTATTATAAATAACTATTTTGTCAGCCTTTATTGTTTTTGACAAATACCACGCAATCTATTTTCAACGTACTCCTTTGGAGTCGTTACTGAATTTGCAAAGTATTTGTCCGCATTTTTTTTTAATTCTGAAATCTTGACTTCATATTTGAATTCTACATCAAAAACTAAAGAAACGTGGTGTCTTCGTTTTTCGATATTTCTTCGCAAACATGGTCAAATGGTCGCCGAAAGATAAATGTTTACTTATTTTTGTGAACAGATTGTTGCTCGAATTCAGCAACAAAACGTGCTTTGCATTGCCAGATGTTTTGTAATAAAATGCATAGTTTGGCATGCCTGAAATAATTATTGTTCGAACCTTACAAACATATTTAGGTTGCTGTGGGTTTATTAATTATTTTTTGCACGACCGTTTGTAAAGTTGGCGGTTTACAACTCGTTGTCAATGTCAAAAGTTGACAATTACAAATATTTGTCACTCATGTCATAGATATTACAAGACCGAAAAAAATACTTTACACTCGATTTGTATACAATATTTTTTGCTTGACCGTATTCTAAAAAAAAAATAGAAAGGAAAAACTTTTGACAGCAGATTGAAAACATTGAAAGCAAAGCATAACCACAAACTCCTGTTTTGTTACTTTTTTCAAATTTGGCGGCCATTTTGACCATATTCCCTAGATGATATCAAAAAACTAAAAGTACACGTTTGTCTTAGTTTTTGATGTAGAATACGATTCTAAAGTAAAAAAAAATTTTGAAAATTTTCCAGTTTTCGGCGGCTATTTTGATCATGTTCCCGAAGAGTTATCAAAAAACGAAGATACGTCGAAGTCTTTAGTTTTTGATGTAGAATCCAAATCTGTAGTCAAAATTTCAAAATTTGACAAAAAATGCGGACAGACATACAGAGAGACAGACAGACTTTGGAGTTCGTTGAAAATGAAGTTGGTCGGGATCGTAAATGCGTATAATAAATTTGTTCTGCCATCAATACGGCTTTGTAACATTGATACGTCAAATTGATTGCAAATGTTTATAGTTGTCAACTTTTGACATTGACTAGTTGTAAAGTACCAACTGTACTCTTGGGAAGATGTAATCTCACCCGGGTTCGTTTCTAGCTTTCCTACGAAGGTTAACGGAAGGCGAAGCCAGGCCTTGGGCCACCACTCTTGATAGGTGTAGTTAACACGTGTTTATGTTTTGCTATACGAAAAGGGTTAATGGTGAGCAAAGCCGAAATTCTGGGGTACCACATGTGGCCCGTGAGAAAGCGTAGCGTGTTGGTTTTTAGCTTTCTTAAGAAGGTTATTTAATTGGAGGTGACATCTTGAAAGGAACCATTAGACCCGTCTGCAAACAAACATGATCTTTGTTGGTGGCTGCCGAAGGCTGTTTCTTTTTCAAGAGGGTCAAAATCGGTCAATTCTCCTTCATGCATAGATGTGCAGCGTAATAACTAAATTAGATTTTTGCTAATCTTTTGTGAGAAACGTTATTTGGAATATAGTTAACTATTTTATAGTATACATTTCATAGATTTATTTTTGTTTGCCTTAAGAAGTTCGTATAAAAATTCAATTTTCTTAATTAGAAATCATTTTCGGTGTAGTTTTGGCGAAAAGATAAATTTGACTTATTTACATTTTATTACTCGTATGTATTATTATTATTTTTGTTATTTGAAACTGAATTTAGTGCCTTTCTTCATCAGGTGACCTGCACACCCTCTTAGCCCGGCCCTGTACATGCCTCAGAGTACAATTCAAAAATACAATATATACATATGAAAAGTCATGGAGTCTAGTAGTAATTATTATTTTCTTTCACTTATTTTTCTTCCTACAAGAATAATTTCAAAGTGATAGATCTGGAGATCTTTTATACTACATAATACATAATACTTATACATAAAATCTAACAATATGCAACAACAATCTATTACAGTAGTGATTTTTCTGCCTTACATGAGGAAACTTTAATTTTAAATAATAATTCATTGTCTCTCACTAACACATAAACAAAGATATTTCTAAAATGCGAATTTTGCTAGAAATCTTAATTTTAAATTAGATTGCAAATTGTCGGTAATTTAAGGGTTCAAAAACTTTAATTAAAAATCAAAAAGGGTTATAGCTTTATTGAAAAAGTTAAGTTTCTTTAATTCTTTTCAAATTGAAATGCAGAATTAAATATTTTTTTGGTTATGAATTTAAAAGTCTAATTTACAATTTAGAAAAAGGTAAATAAAGTGATATTAACACATATACATAAATGCATACGGTGTTATACTTATAGCCATGTGCAGGGTGTCAACGAAAACTGAAAGCAGCCCTACATTCGTGGTTTTTTTAAAGTAGGACTTTATTGAATTATTTGATGAAATCTAAAAAATTATCTACATTTGCTACGGTAGAATCAGGATTTTGTGATCTGGAACCTATTCTACCAAAGTTTTCAATTTGCCTTTGCGAAATTTGGAATTGCTAATTTTTTGACGGGCATAATCTCTTGGTACAAAATGGCAGGCGAAACGGAAATGGTGTTTTCCTCCTAACAAGGATGGTGGTGTAAAACTATTCCGAAAATCCACCGGCACTAATAGGGCATTTCACCAGGCAAGGTCTTACACAATCGGAATATAAAGCTGCACTAAGACTTTTAAGTACTATAATGGCAGTAAAATACATACCAAGCAGATCCAAAAACAACAACCAATGCAGACGATACTCTGACACTGAGAATTATCAATCTGAAAGCTTGCCTCCTGTTTTTGGTTTTTGTTCATATAACAACTTATTACAAAATAATCGCCACCATGCTGTACGGAAAAAAAATTAAAGTGCACGAGGAAGTAAAAGAAATATATAATGAAGGCAGTACAAGAAGGGTTGATATTTCGGCTATTGATAGAAACAAAATTTAGGTTATATTATAGATCCGATTTGAAATTAATACTGATCAACCAGAACAAATTACCAGTGAGAAGAAGTCTACATATGCGGCAACCATACATAATTACGGGAAAAAATTCGGAACTGAACCTATTAAAATACTTGGGTTGAATTAGTTGAATTTTAAGATATGCATAGAAGCATGGTTTACTTGTCTAAAACTCATTTTTCGACCTCTCTCCTCTATTTAGTTATTATTATTTCCCTATGCAATGATATTAAGAAAAAAATAAATATACCAATGATAATTATTGTCTTTACATACTGATGATATTATGTTTCAATTTTTAATTAGTTGATTTTTAAAATTATTTTTTTATGTTAGTATTACATCATAAATTGCAGATATTATTTCACTTTCTCCATTTACCCGTATTCAAACCTTTAGAACAAAAGTTTGGGTTACAAGAAGGGTCTGTTCCTTGATTCCATTTTGGACTTGAGTCAGTTTGTGATATCTTGGGCCTCTTAGGTGCTACACAGCAATTGCTCTGAACACCAGTGTCCATATAGGATGTAGGTTTTGGATCAGCAGTACCAGCCGTACCAGCAGTACCAGCAGTACCAAGTTTAGGACATTTCCAAGCTGTACACGCTTTCACTTCCGAAATTTCTTTCCTGACTGCTTCTAGCGATCCTTCTGCTATAAAACCTTCTGAAGGTCCTCGTTGTAATTCAGTTAAGTCATCATCTAAGGTTTCTTTTTCTTCTGCAATTTGATTTAACTGCTTTTTGATAGTTTCGCAGCTTTCACTTTCCAGAGCACAAAAGCAAGCTTGGTTTTCAATAATTTCTAGTGCTTCTGCTACTTCCATTCCTCTTTCTGTAATAACATTAGCTTGGTGTTCAAATTCATCAAGCTGCACAATTAAAGCTTTTATGTCATCGACCATTTCCTCGGGCGTTTTTGGTTTTTCTCTTATTGTTTCTCCAGTTTCACCGACCCACGAGCGCAATAGCGCAATATTAGCTGTAGCTTCATCTAATTTACTTTTAAGTCTGGTTACTCTGGTTTGGAATTCTTCAGTTTCCTGTACAGCATGCGATAAGCTTGGAACATTTGGAAGGGTGTTTTTTGTAGGTGCTGTTTGTTTTGAGTTACAACAACATTCGTTGCTGTTATTATTATTATTATTATTTGGTGTGTATCTTACAATAGTTGCTTGAATCTTCTTTAACTGTGGACAACAGCTTTCCGTCATTCCTTTCTCTAAGACTAATATGAAATTATTGGGGCTTGCAAGGTATGGTGCATATTTGTAGAAAGTTTTACTAAAAATTTACAATTTTTTTTATTTACTTGAACGATATCATGACAGATGACATTTATGTTAAATCTGTCATTACTGCATCTTGAGTTACATATTTCAAATGTTTATAATAGTGTGTCACATTAAACTTTATATTTTAGCGTTGGTAATGGAGTGAAGAAGCAGCTAACTTCAAATCATGATCGTGTTGGTGTCGGTACTTTGATTAATGACGACCGCCTCGACGCCGACGTATTTCTTATAACGAAAATACAAGAAAAATGATATTCCACAAGATTTGCCATTAAAGTTAGTAAAACATCAGACGGTTGAAATCCGGACAAGTCTCTTTTTTTCTAATCTAGATGCAGTCGATGGACTTGCATTTGCAATTTTTTACCATTTTTCAAATAGTCCCAAATTAATTGTTGTCCTTTGTTCTTTACCGAGAATTTCTTCTCTGGAAAATATGTTTTCAGATCATTTTTTCACAAATTCGCAAATGCCATCTTCCTGTATCTCTTTTCGTTATCGAAAAAAGAAAATAAAGTTTGGTGATTTTGACTGCAGTCCCTATAATTATATTAGGATATAATAGTTGGGCAGTATCGGCACCTACCTTTAATTCAAAATTTGTGCATTCTCATTTCCATAAGAACAGGCAATATAACTATATTAAATATTCTACCGATATGGCTAACAAGATCTTCTCTGTGAATTTACGAAAAGAATAATCTGAATGTTGAGCTTAGTTGTGAATGTAGGCATAAATGTAATTAAAATTCTGCAATAATGTAATAAAGTAAATAATCAATCTCCTTATAGGATTTGAATTTCTGTAAATTATATATAACTTGTATAACCTTAGTGGAAATAAATATCGTTTTTGTTAGACGTATTTTTTGCGAGGTAACCTAATTTTGTTTCAGACCCAATTAGGTCAAAAACACCAACAAGAGTTTGAAACTGTAAATCCTTCGCGTGTATTAAATACGTTAAAACAGATTTAATTCGTGCTTATAGGTAACTATAAATATTTATAAAAGTGCTTTACCTTGTAAAATAATAAAAACAAAACGTGAAGATCAACATTAGCATTGTAGACATCTTTGCCCTACTCTTTGTGTTATTGTGCTTGCAGTAAAATGCAATCATTCCTAATGTCAGAGTCAGTTCAAGATGAATAGTCTCATGCCAGTTACGTTATCAGATTGCACGTATTCTGTTTACATTTATTGCATTCTCTTTTCTTTTCGTTTGATTTAACAAATAAAAATAACAGAGAAAAAATAGTATAATACATCATAAAAACGCGTAAAGAATGTAGTTTTTAAGCAAAAAAGGAGCATTTGCAAAGTCCGTCCTGTATCATCTACATCTTTAACTTTATGGGCTTGTGCTGCAAAGTTACGATCAGCGTCTTCTATACGTACTTGCTCTGCATGGTAAACTACCGATTACAACAAACCTTATATTTCATTGGCAAGATGTATTCTTTGAATTTACGTGTTAAGATTGCACACGCACAAACTCGTAATGCAATTAAAGTGTAGTAATATTTTTATGCTATTCACGTATTTTCCGTATTTCTTCCTTTTTGTTTTTTAGTCATTTAAACACGAAAAGCTTTTAGAATTACCGTGAAGAATGTTCTTTAAAAGGATTATTCATATTATGTTCATACAAAAGTTGTATGCATGTGCAGCATGTGACATAGTATGTAGTATCCATATGCAAATATAAACTTAACGATATTTGAAATTATCGACAGTTGTGCCTGCTTGGTTGTTAAAGGGGATCATAACACAAAAAACAAGTTTGCCTCAAATTGAAGTTTTCAGGTATTTATATTCGTGTGTAATCTCTCGGAAGTTTATCTGATACGATAAGGAAGTTATGAGCAATAATCGAAATGTGTGTGACGTCAAATCGCAGAGCGGCGCGACACACGTTCGACTTTTATATGCATTGGCGCATTGCGTTCACATTTGTTGGTGTTTTTTCACAAGCAGTTTTTAGATTGTGTTTTAAACTTAATTTAAAAGTGCCTGCTTGTAGTATGTACAATTGTAGAAATAGTTCAAAGAATAAAAACAATTGAGAAAAGGGAATACTTTTTATAAATTTCCAAACTGGAATCATTCTCCAAAACGATTTGCTATGTGGCTAGAATGCTGCAAATGTTCATGAATTTATCACGCAGTGAATTGTTTATATAGGTAAGATTAGTTTTGAAAATTGTGTGTACTCGGTAACATGAAGAAATTCCCCATTCTTAGCTTTTTCCACTAACTTTTTTTTAACACAACACATGCTTTCCTCATCAGTCAGCATCTACAATTCCTGCATTTACACCATTTAATCTGTCTTGCTCTTGATGTGGTATTTAATATTCGTTATTTATTAGAATCATCATCACTTGCTTCAAGATTCTCACGAACAGATTCAAACTGATAAGGTTTGAATTCACTTTAAAATAAAATACAAATAAATATTATTCTAAAAATAAACAAAGGAATTTTAATTTGGACACTCGATTAAAATTTATAAAGGTTTATTGGTTAAAATAGAAGATTTAAAATATGAATATTTTACCCTTGAATATTTACGGTAACAGTGTTAAATGCTTACTGAAAGAATCCACATAATATAACGGAATTGACATGTGTTTGTCGCAACGTGTAATTTGATCCAACAGTGCAATAAATCGGTTTCTGATATAATGCCACACATAGCCACAACACGGCCGTTTTGCTTTTTGACGTCACACTCAAATCTTTAAACAGCAATATTTACATAACTATTCCAGGTATCAAAACGAGACTTGGACCATTCGAATCCCATTTCAATAACCTACAAAAATATGTTAAAAAATAAATTACGATTTTTGTGTTGTAATCCCTTTAATAAAAGTCATAATTCTTGCTTACAGCAACACCACAGACTACAGTAAAGTCGTTCGTTTAAGAGGTTTGTTCATTTGTTTGCACGCGTTTACACCGAGCAAATTAGTGCAACTAATCCTTCTCTTGTAGTATAACATTCGGTGAAAAGTTCTAAACTGCACTTTCTTGTTCGGACTTTGAGACGCGAAAAGGTTAGTGCTAGTTGGTGGAAGAAAGTAATGTGAAATTCATAACCTATTTTGAATGATAATTCTGACCTTTAAAACAAAGAACACGTGCAATTGTCTACCACGCAGCTACTGTATTGCGCTGCAAAGTTAAAAGACCCTAACTAGAAAAATAAACAAAACCTAGTTTAAAAGATCGCTGAATCCTTTGCACTGAAATATATTTGTATGCAAAGCAAGCAAGCCCTAACTCTGAAAATAAGTGATACAGATCAATTTTTAAAATGCCTCTTCTTATGCAAATGTGAAGAAAGCCAAACACATTTCACTTTATATCTCAAAATTGTTGTTTTCCGAGTTAGAGCCTTTCTGCTTTGCAGGGCAGTATAACACAACACTTGCCTGTATTAAGTATCAATAATTTTTCTAGATTATTTTACTTAACGGTTACATTTGGACCGCACATGCTTAACAACAGAAGTATTGTTTGTTTGTATTTTCAAAGTGCAGGCGCTTTCTCGTTGTTCGATGAAGTCACATCACCAACACCATTCTGTACTACACGCAAGATGTAACTTAATTAAATAATAATTAAAATGAACAAACTTGAGATTCTTAAGTACATATGTTTCGTGATGTACTTCTTGTACTTATTATTTCATTTTGCTTCACTCATTGCATTGTGTTATATTGTTAGTAACAGTATTATCATTGCAATTCATTACCACAGTTATCAATCATTCTGTAGTATGTCACCCAATGGAATGTTCTGATTTGATCCAGGTACAAAAACATTTTCTTGATCTTCTATAATGTTATAATTCATCAATGTAAAATCTCTAGCCAAGAATCTTCAATGAATTAATCTTAGGTTGTCGTCTTCTTTTGGCATTAATTCTCTTTTGCAATTTCTTTTTAACTCATCATGACATTAGACCTAGACGGTTTCCTAGTTTTTATATTCTAGAGGATATATTATAATTCCAATATATCTATTACCTTAAGACGTTGTTTTCAAACCAAGAATGTTGTGAATAACATTTGTTCTGGAATCATAATGCAGTTTTTAGTTCTATCCTCCTTAGTCCTTAGTATTTTGTTATTCTATTTGATTACGGTTAATGTCTACCATTCTTGCCATATTATGACCATGTAGATTTGTTTTGATTTGATGTTTTGTTATACTTTTTTTCCGTATATGCAAACTTTTGCAAAATGTCTCAATTCTTATGTAATGTATGGCATTTTTAAACAAACATCAGGATTTAGCCAAAACATTCTAGTTCAGGTTATTACACTCAAGGCAGGCTTGGAAGACTGCTTTAACTAAAAAGGATTTGATAACCTTACCAAACCAAATACAAACTGACCCAATTCATCAAAATCCATTAAGTCAAGATTACCAATCGTTATAAATTTTTGGTCTTGAATAAGACTGCCTGAACATGAAATAAACAATAATTTTTCACTTTTTCAGCCTATATCTGTAGATATCGCTGTAACCAAGCTTTGACACCACATTTAACATATTTCCTATCCTAAAACTACCTGTATTGTAATAACACAACTGTAATAGGGAGTGCAAGACTAAAATATAGTTCTTTACTTCTAAGGAATACTTTCAAGTAAATATAAATCCAAAACCAATACTGGCAAAAATAATTCACTCTGTCTACTTTACGTTCTACCAAATCTAAATGCTCAGAAAATACGAATTCCCTTTTCTAAAACAATACAATGTCACGCAACAAATAAAATTACGTCTTTTGCGTGCCAATAAAATTTTCTTCAAATAAGTTTTACACGTTACATCCCTTTTCTAGTGCATAATATACTGTGCATTAAGTACCAATCTCACGTTCTCACCAAACCGTTTTCTATAGGTAGCTTAAACCAAAACCAGTTGATGTGAGATAAAGTACCGACGGCAAACAAGAAACGATTGTAAATTGAACTCAACGATTTTCTCTCCGCTAGAGACGCTGTTGTTCTACTTCGAATTTGACAAGTTTAAACGCCAGTTCATAAGATTGAGGTTACTAGAATTTAAATTCTAGAAAAAAGTAACTATTAATCCTTTGTTGTTGTAAAAAGATAAAGATGACACCGAGGAAATAGAAAATACAATTGTTTTGAAAAGAATAAAAAATAATACGCAACAACAAGGCAATGATAATCTCTTTTCTTTTATAATTTAAATTCTACTAACCTCAAAGCTATAAATTGATGTCTATACTTGTCAAATTCGACGTGGAACAACAGCGCCTCTAGCGGAGAGAGTTTGCGATTGTCTTTTGTTTGGTGTCCACACTTTATTTCACATCAACTGGCTTTGGCTTCAAAAAGTTGCAGATGGTATGTTTACAAAGTATTGAACGGTTATTTTCGCTTTTGCTAATGTCATTGTAATCATTTTAACAAAACATAATTCCTTTGCATATTTGAGTGTTCTAGAACTAGACAATTTTTTGATTTTTTCAGTTTTAGAAAATGCAAAATAAAGACTAACACATTATATGTGCAGTATTTTTTTCTCTACAAAAACTCTCTTTAACTTTTGCTTTAAAATAATTAGAAGAGCAAATAATTGAAATTAAGAATTTACTATTGAAATCCGTATGGTGCATTAACCAAGTACACTGTGCCCTAAAGTCATGTACAAATTTATTATTTTAATAAGCAATCGTAGGATTGGTATCAAATTTAGTATCAAGGTATTTACTAAATACTAGAAACCCAATTTGATATTGACGACGCTGTCAAGTCTTTAGTCTTTTGGCGGTGACAAATAAAATGATCTTTTTAAATGGAGCTCTTCTTATTGATTTATTGGAAATGGTTTTTCTAGAGGATTTCGGAGATGTAAGGATAGATGAAGTTATTTCTAAAACCAAAACATATAATCAAGAAAATGTGCAAAAGATATTCAGCAATTGTTTCACGAAAACGAAGATATAATACACAAATTCGATTTTAATATCAATTGATGGTATTTCCACAAATTATTCGACATTATAGTTTTAAAATCATGACATCGGGTATGGTGACAGAGTCAGAATTCTGTTGAATGTTTTTTACTTAATCTCATGATCTTGAACCTATAAGGTTAAACTATTTGTGAAAATATCAGCAATTGGTATTAAGATTAAACTTGTTTGCCATAGTCTAATGAATCTCTACACGACTTTTAGGGCACGGTGTATAATGTTACATCTTTGTTACACCTCGTTTAGCTAAAATTTGGAACTGACTTCTTAAACACCACTGGCCAATTATGAGATAATACTTACAACCTGAGGTAGTAAAATCTATCCCAAAGAAGTCGAAAGTTATTGTCTTTTAATAATTTTCCATTTGTTCCGGGTAAATCGGTCAGTAGTGCATAAAAAGTCAGTTCCAAATAGGACTGGCACACACTACAACAATTATATTAATTCATAAACAATACTATTTATTTTATTTTCTAAAGTTATTCTTAATATTATATTCTTAAATAACAAAAATCTCATTTAGTCTTAGTTAGTTCTCTCAAAAAAAAGAAATTACTACAAACATTTCAATTTATGTCCGTTCATAAAATAACAAATTTGTATTTTTTGCTTTGTTGCAGTTGTTGTTCCTCTTCAAAATGCAATTCTCAATTCTACCCATAATTTAGGTGTACCAGACAAAATCAATCAAAATGTTCAGCAAACTGCAATAGTTCTTCCACCCGGAATTCATTCTAATACTATTCCTTCATATATACCTCAATCTCCTGCTAATCTTCCACTATCTGTGCCTGTACAAACTACGAAACCGCCTACATCTCCATCTGTAGAATCTCAACCTAAATGTAAGTAATTAAGTCTTATCACCTAATTACAATATTTTAAATTCTTTTCGTTGCAGTTGATGGTAACGTAAGAAATAGTTGTTTAAGAGCAAGAGGACAATTTCCAAGTTCTAAATGCAACAAATTTGTAAACTGCTGGGATGAAATAGCATTAGAACAATTTTGTCCTGTTGGATTGGCTTTCAATCCAGCTGGATTTTGCGACTACGCTTACAATGTAGACTGCAGAGGAAAATCATTTGAAGGTAAATTATTTGTAAATTGAAAAACATGTTAAAGTATTCTTGTTTTTACTATAGCACTTCCTGCACTTGAAACTCCACCATTATTAGGAAATCCGGACATTATAGCGCCTCCAGAAAGGAACCCGTCAGTAACATCACCGCAACACCCAACTACGTCGCAACCGACTTATAGTCCATCTGGTGACACTAGCCCTCCAATATATATACCAATTGGAAGTGTTCCAGGTTAATATCATACATACCTTTGCAGTTATAAATTCTCATTACTGAATCATGTTTTATACATATGTTGATAGATGAAAGTTTAAGAAAGAATTGTTTGGGTCCTCGAGGATTGTTTCCTAGTAAATACTGCAATAAATATGTTAACTGTTGGGATGGATTTGCCGTAGAGCAAGACTGTCCTCCAGGTTTATCATTCTCTGATAAAGGATACTGTGATTACGACTACAATGTAAATTGTCATGGTCGCCTTATTTTAGGTAAGTTCTCATTCAGAAATCTGATGATTAAATTTAACTTTTGCTTATCATGCTCACACTTTTAATAACTTTTTAATACAGCAAGCACAACTCAAAAACCTCCCATTAATACTCAACCAGATACAATAAAACCAAAACCATCTCAACCCGATACCGTAACTACACCAACTCAACCAACTTACAAACCACCCCAACCGCCTGTTTTAACACAGAAACCGCCAGCAGCTATACCTACAACACCGGTTACTCCAATTTATGTACCACCAGGACTCGTTCCAGGTTAATTGGCTTTTAAATTACTAATTCTGCGTGTACTAACTCATTAACATTTAACAGACGATAAATTGAAAAGAAAATGCTTGAAACCACGAGGTCAATTTTTAAGTGACACTTGTAACAAATTCGTTAATTGTTGGGATGGTTACGTGATTGAACAAGATTGCCCACCTGGTTTAATGTTTTCTGAAAAAGGATACTGCGATTATCCATATAATGTCGATTGTAAAAATCGGATTATTGTTAGTAAGTAATATAGTTTTCAATACAAATTCAATTTTGCGTTCAATCGTTATTCATGGTCTGCACCTAACATTTTCATTCTTAACAGCTGCCATTCAACCTGTTCCATCACAAAACGTTGGTGAACTGCATCAGACGCTACCACCACAATTGCCTACTGTTGTTACTCCATCAACACCTAATCCTGTAACTCAACAACCAGGATCGCCTACAGTACCATACGTGCCACCAGTACCAGTAACAGGTTTAAAAAAGAAATGCCGTTAATTTAACCATTTAATTGATTTAATTATATACCTTTTAGCTGATGAAAATCTAAAAAGAAAGTGTGCTGGATTACGAGGACAGTTCCCTAGCGATTCTTGTCATAAGTACATTGATTGTTGGGATCAATTTGTTGTTGAAAGAGACTGCCCGCCAGGATTGTTCTTTTCTGAGAAGGGCTATTGTGATTTTGCTCATAATGTTAATTGCCGTAATCGTACAGTCATCAGTAGGTAATAATAGAAATAAGAAGAATTTAAACTTATGTTTCCTTGTTTTCAGAAACTTCGCCAGATCCTTCATGCCCCACTCCCAATGGAACGTTTAGGGATAAATCTAACTGCAGTCGTTACTATACCTGTATTCAAAATACAATAGCAATTAAATATGAATGTCCTGCAGGTCTTCACTTTAATGAAGTAAGAGGAAATCTAAGGATTATAAGAAAACAATTAATAATAAACAAATACTTACAGGTTATTGGCGTTTGCGACTATGCATATCGAGTTGATTGTTCTAGAGAACCTTTTATTTATCAACCAATATTAAAATCTGATCTTCTTCAAAAAGTTCCAGCAGGTTGGTATAATGAAATAAAAGAAACGCATCTGTAACACTGGAAAAATGTTTTTAGCTTTAATAGATGCCACAGCGGGTTGCACACCAGGACAAGTATTCAGGTTAAATGCAGAATGTACAAGTGCTGCACTTTGTCGAAATAGTGTAACTGAAGTGATTCACTGTCCAGCTGGATTGGCATATGATGCACCATCTGACAGATGTGTACCTTTACAGTTAGCTCGATGGTAATAATTTCATCTTTATTTTTTATTAAGCATGAGTAGGTACTTAAGAATACACATAAATACAACTAATATTTCATATACTATTCCAATTCAACGACTGGCAATAGTTTAATAGTTACTGTCTACATTAAACTATGAGTGATTGATTCGAGAGTGTTGATTAACAAAGAGGGGGAGAAATGCAAGCGTATGAAATAAAAATTCTGACGGAATAATTGAAGTTTCCTGATTACAACATTACAAATAGAAAATTAAGAAATCATCAGTAAGAGACAGAACATTGAACTACTAAGAAACACTACGTTACATATAGATGAAAACTGAGTAGGTTTGAACATCTTATAAAATATAGGAATGTATAAAAATAAATTATCCAGACAGATGGACAAATAACTAAACTCTATTAAACAGAAAAGAACAGAAAAAGCTTATGTCCTTGACACTGTAAAGTATATGGAAGACTGTGAATAAGTAAATTATTTAAACTGCAAATAATCAAGCACTATGCCTTTTACACAGCTTTTAAGTGCAAAGGATCATATACAAAGTATGTTATCTTAAAATAGATTTGTGTTAAAAGTATTTACTTACTTACATGGTCACATGCATTGCAATCATTGATATTACAACAAATAATAATTTATCATGAACAGATGGGGTTGTATTCATGAAAAACTATTCTGATGTAGTCTTATTACCAAACTCATAAATGAAGAAATTACTAGACTAGTATTAAGGAAAGTTTTTGCTTTCAAGTGAATTCAAAAATTTCAGAAATTTCTATGCTCTACGTACACTTCCATTTTAATAAAGAGTATTTTAAATACAAGATCAAAATGTATAGGAATCTCCAGCAAGTTAAAGAAATTGGAATCTTATTCTGTTCTGTTACCATTTAGCTAATTGCAGCATCTGTAAATTCTATAGAGATAATTACTCCTTTTAGTATTTTAGAAATGTTTTATATCTTAGAATACCTTCTAACACTTTTTTACTCATTCGCTTTGTCTGTTTTAAGGTGTTAGTGCTGCTACTGTTTTTGCTTTTCAATTTTCATTTTCTTCAACATCTTTGGATTATTACATTAAAATTAAAATAAAAAGCTGCTGATGGCCCTTCCAATTTTTGTCTTCCTGTAAGAGTTTCTAGTTCAATTAACTAGCATCTTGATCTGGTGTTTGTTGTGATCTAATATACATTGGCGAGCAAAAAATTTAGGTCACTTTGAAATTGTGATGTTCTAAGCTTATGTTTGCAAATTGTAAATCATTGTATTAGTAGGCGCTTAGTTATTAGTTTTCGGAGAAATGTTATTTGCTAGTATGGAGAAGACCAGCAGAAAGATATGCTCCAGTTTGTATTGACGAGCGACTTCCATTTGGCTATGGGTCGGTTATGGTTTGGGCCGGAAATTCTTTACAAGCACGCGCAGAGTTAGTTTTCATACAGAATGGCTCCCTGACAGCTCACAGGTACATTACGGAAGTTCTAGAAGAGCCTTTCGTAATCACCATGGGCGAGCATGGCACTTTCATGCAAGATAATGCAAGACCTCACATAGCGAGAGTTGCCAGAGAATATCTGGATGACGTGGGCATAAGGTGATTTAATTGGCCAGCACTCATGCTTTCCGATTCAATACTGACTATTAAAAATGAATTACAATTGTCAAATATGAACTTTAGAGCAGAAAATTAGAAAAAACAACACAATTTCAAAGTGATCTAAATTCTTTGCTCGCCAGTGTAATTAGATCAAATATTCATTCATAGTTTTCATAACATTTTATCAGTGATTGAAAAAGTGTAACAAGAGGGAAACTTTCCTAAGAAAAATTAACATAGGGAACGGCGATGCCCACCCAGTTCCTCTCCTATTCAAGCACTGACCCTAGGCAATTGCTTTGAAAGCACCTTTTTTGAAATATTTTAGTTTGTCCAAACTATTAGGTATGTCAACTTTTCTTATATTGACTTGGATAAGCATTTTACATAACTTTTGAGTTTAAATGTCATTTCGGACTCTTTCCAGTGGCAATTTTCTATATCTAATTTAACTAAAATCTTCTTGTAGTTGTAAGATTTTTCTCCAACCTACACATGAGTTTTTACAAGACACTTATTTTCTGATATTTTCTTGGAATTCAAACAGCACACAAAATTGAACAAACCTAAGCATGTTAGGCTAGAAACCTTGAAGTTGTGGCCAAAAATTTTCATTTATTTTCTTTGAGGAAAATGAAATTATCATTTATTAGTTAACATTGGAAACGTGAAGAATGTAGCAAATACAAATCCATTGGGCAACAAGTTTGTAATGCATACAAATCTGGTGTAGGTAATTGTAGTTTAATTTAATAGGTGGTAAGTTTTTTAAATTTTAATGAAGAAATAAAAAAGACCGTTAAAGATAGTTTATAAAAATTAATTTCGCAATGAAGCTTCCCTAATAAATGTAAACGAAACTGTAAAAAATTGTCCAAACTTGCCTAGTTGTTTATTAGCAGGGTCTGTAAATAATAGAGTAGTATGCTGTGAAGGGTACTTCATCCTATACCGTATTGAGTGGATTTAGAAATAGCGAGTAAGGCCGAAAGATACGTGAAAAAATATATTTTCTCTTTATTTTAACAGTAGAAAATCTAAAATTAATTTGGATTTAAATAATTTACGTTAATCTTAGCTCTAATTTTGGGTTCAGAAATTATTGCTAATACTTAGGATGACCTATCTTTCACAGCACACTATTATTATTTATAGACCTTGGTTCATTAGTATATGATTCTTAGGTTTAGGTGGGATGAATACCACTTCAAGCTAAGATTCGTTTAACATTTGGAAGATGGAAAATAATAATAACATAAAAATTGTTGTATTAAATTATGTTGGAGACTTGGAACAGAACAATTCACAAGAAATATATAAAAACGAGATCAAAAATTAAATTTGTTTGTTTAAGCAAAATGGGTAAAAGCGCACCGTTTTTATAAATTCTTATAATTAACTATTTTACTTAATTTCTTCAAGAATCCATAAAAGAAATTTTTGTTAGATGTTTTGGATCCCAAAGCTATCTTACAATATTACTTGAAAAAGTAAATTCTTAATGTAGAATAACTTTTATTTAGATTTTCAATAAATTTTTTAAGATCGACGAAGAAATTGTATGTGAAACTCTGGAAAAAAGTACCTTTTTTTCGCTCGTGTGCTTTGGGACACACGAGAAAAAAAGTATCACTTTCTTCCCTTGTAACACAAAAATAAGTATTGAATCAATCGAAGTGTTACATGGCTGTGCAATTATAATTTAATCCTTATTTATTTATTATTTATCTTCACTTTGAATTATAATAGGTGGTACCTACTTTGCATTAAAATGGAATTCAGATTCTCGTTAAAACTGCTTTTTAGCACTTATATTTTGTGGGTTTGTAATAAGTACATATAAAATGTTTTCAGATGTATTATTATATATTCTCCAGTAAAGCATGTTGCATGCATTTGAAAATCATGAATTACTTTTATGGTTTTAAAAATCGTATTAAAATAATTAACAATTACTTTTATTTAAATATTATTACCTAGATAGGCAACCAACTATACACACTTGTTACAAATTGTCTATATAGCATTTCTTGTAGCTCGAGTAACTTAACTCTGTAAAAATGATTTTATCAGCACTTTTCGTTGCTGATCCACCCATCGATATTATTTACTACCTTATTATTTTCTCAGGCTAGGTTTTTTAACATTATTTTTAGTATATTTCCATCATTTTCAACGTGATAGATGTAAATATAAATAAGTTTTGGGCCATCGCCTTTGAATATTGACATTAGTTATGGTATTGCTAACAACTTAAACCTGCACCCAAGTAGCAGGTATGTAATTTTATCAAACTGTATATTTTTAAAACAACAGTGCCCACTTTTACATTATTTATACCTTCAGAAATAATATGGCTTGTTATTTTGCTTAAAAAATAGAAATTTGCGTTAATAGCACTACATAAATATAGTTAGTTACCGATAGGTAAAGCGTCAGGAACAGGGCGTGTTCGGTTATTTCGAAGATGTAAAACAATGCTTGTTTCCAGGAGCAGTAATCACAATGACACAATGCTAATGAAAAAGGAGATTTTTCATTCATGTCATCCTGAGTACTGCTCCTGAACACAAGCAATAGGGCTCGGGACTACACGTCATCAAACTAAATTAACCAATCAAACTTTTCAGATATGGCTGCCTGGAGAATAAACAAAGCAGTTCAGTTTTACTTGTGCATTGAATTCCTGTGTTGTTTCTCGCTTGAAAATTTTCTATATGCTTTAACACCTTAGAAATATCAATGCATTAGCTAAATTAGATAAATTATAGCATTATCATATGTAGTTATTAGATTATTATTTACCACAGAATATACAGGTTAGGTTAGTTGTTTACTCTTCAGGCAACCACGTGATGCCCGCCCTGTATTTATGCGTATCAACGTTGCCAGACTTCAGGAGCAATATTATTCAGTGTAAAATTAATATCAGACTTTAGAAGTAATTATGATGGATTTAAAATTCAAATACACAGATCTGTATAATGAACGTTCTACTATCTGTACTGTTACTTACTATTGTACCATATACAAAAAGTGCATTAAAGTCAGAAGTTCGGCATTCCTGATGCGTGTAGTCAAGGCTTAAGCAAAGTTTACTGTATTATTTTGGCAATTAGTGAAACAAATAAAACAATTTCGGCTGATGCAGATTCGAAAGTTTGCGTCTATGGGAGGCGGGAGGAGTTTGGACTCCTTAGTAGACATAGGGAAGTTCCCCTTCGGGTTCCAAAAAGTACTATCCAGGGAGAACCAGTGCAGATGATCACTGTAGTTTAAGCTAGATCTAAAAGAGGTAGAGGTTACTCAATGCAATGACATAAAACATAATGCAAAACGCACAAGCACGGCCATAAAACGTAACAAGCATTTGCGACATAATGAAATGTTATATCTTATGTGTAGCCGACAGTTATTTTAAAATATATTGGTTTAGCGCGATTGTATGAACTTTTTCGTTTTTATTTTCAAATTCTAAAGCTGCTTCAGAATATATATCTGTAACTTACCAAGGAAAGTAGTAACGTCTGTTAAAAGTCTTTGCGATACAAATGCTATCTGCCAATAATGCGATACTTCCTTTTTATTAATAAAATGTCCAAAATATCAACTTCTGTGTTAGTTTACGTATTTTTGATGTTTTTGCAGTCGTAAAATCGGTGCTGCTACTACTCCAAGCCTCCAAGCATTTCTTTAATCCCAATTGGTTTTTTTTATCCATAAGGCAATTGCGTAAGAATTCCACGTTATGTTTTACGTTGTATGCAGGTATAGAATTTCTAGACGTTTTCAAATTTTTTGACCTGCAGAAAACACAGTAACTTGAATTTACTTAGGTTTTTTCAATATAAGAACTATACATATATGATCTTAGGAATACTTGTGTTCAGAAATAGTAAACACGATAATGTGATGCCAATGAAAAAGCTTCTAGCAAAGCTAAAGGCAGTCCCACTAAAACGCAAAGCATGCGATATTTATCTTTTCACTCCAGATAATATTATACCTACGTATAAAACAAATCTAGAAAAATTCTTATGGATGTTTCAACAAAGAAACGGGAATAAATTGAAATATATAAAAATTTAGACGTGGCTGATAGAAATTTATGTTGCTTTTGACGAAGTATTAAAGCTAATCTTGGAAACATACCATCAATGACATTATGGAAGACATCAAGACTGGAAATAAAGATAGCGGTCTTCTTGACAGTTTTTCCTCTTTTAAAAATACATTTCTTTGAATACCGCCTAGAAATAAACTTAAAATGGAAAGAGAGAGAGAGAGAGAGAGAGAGAGATAGAGAAAGAGAAAGTCCTAAAAGTAGCAATATCTTTCGCTTCCAATTGATATGTATTCTCAATGAAAACAGGATGTTTCAGAAGAAATGATCAATGCCTGAGAAAATTATAGTATAAGTGATTTTAAGAAGATAAATTTATAAGCATTCATCTACAGGCCGCGCGTTATGTCTTGGCGAATAAATGGACTGCGCTGTATATCGTGTATTCTACCACAGGCTTTTTCCGATTTTTTTTTAAGAAGTGGGTACACATCACAGGATATAGTTATTTATTTTTATTATTTAAGGCATGTTTTGTTTTATTAATTTACTTAACACAATGTTAGCGAACACTCGCCAAGATATAACGGGCAGCCTTTAATTGCAATGATTACGGAGGTATAGTCTTCTCTGCGACTTCTTTGTTAGCAGCAACATTCTATTTTATTCTAACAATTTAAAGATATCATCATACACCTACATTCAAAAATTAGTTTTAACTCTAATAGGGTTTTCCATGAAAAGTAATATATTAGCCTTTTTTTAAAAATGAAACACCCCATATTTTCTGATATGTACTAACTTCTCATCCACTGCTGATTATAGCGATATAGCATTGTAAAGATCTAAACCTAAACTTTCAGGTGTTGCCCAATTATTTGTAGTAAGGTTTTCTCAAGCTTCATTACTTCTCCTAACCTTAGCATGTATAAGAGAAGTCTTCGTTGTACAGAAGTAATCATTACGTTTTAAAAATATAAGTTTTATAATACAATAGCATATTATGAAACAAATGCCAAAAGAGCAATTTTTCTGCACGAATGTGAAAGTCGCCAGGCGAGGTCTAGAACTGAGTGAGTGCAAAACGTTGCTCTTTTAGCATATGTTGCATATGCTATTTCTTTACGCCCGTGTTTAATAAAATTCTTTGATACAGGTTTTGATGTAAAAATGACCTTTTTTAACACTACTGTGCAAAAATACTACTTTTGGGCTTAAAAGGACCGCTTTTGACAACCAAAAACTGTATCAAAAATTGCAACTTCTGATACAGACGTAGAAAAAATAAATTAATCGATTGGTTTGCAAATACAGGAGATCATAGACCAAGGCCACAGTTTCTGGATTGTTGCAAACGAAACGGCAGGTTTTTATACAGAACGGTGAAATTTTTATGAATAGCGAAATACAATATAAATCATCTAGCATACGGTTGTTTGACTGAAAAGTCTTCGAGCTGCAACACTTTTATTTATGAAAACACACTCATAAAACTGTATAATTATATATATTCTTAAATGGGACAATCTTTACCATCTGCCATGAACAAATAATTTTTATCTTGTACATTAAAAGTGATGACGTCACAAGATCTTGTTCTTAAAGTACAATCCAAGTACTTTCCCCTACTGTGTGATAGACATTTCTTTTATCTTTCCTTTTGTACTAAACAGATTCATTAAGCACGTGTAAACTACACATAGTTCTACAAAAAACTGCAAAATTGTGTTTCTAATTTGCTGACACCCATCCAGTATTCGTTGCCTTCGATCATCTACATCTTGTATTGGTGTTCTGTAAACTAAGGTTTTCAAATACCGGGAATATTTGAGGGGGTTCGGCAGTCTACTAGGAGAAGAACGCAAAGCTGCATCATTTCTGAAGGCGGAAATTTTAAACAATTTCTGTAAAAATTTAGTTTATTTTAATTCAGAACTGACTGGAGTATCTAACGTATTGTGCCGACTAAAAGAAAGAACAGTGTCGTAGAAATACTGGAGTTTGTACAACAATTACCCCTGTATCTCCGCCACTGGTTTACTAGTATTTAAAGTTTCGTTACAATGTATTTGATAAACATGTTGCCCAGATTGGATGAATTTATCTTCTCTACTATTTAAGTTATTCAAAACATTGTGATAATCTTCATGAAATTGCAACATCCTGTAGCTGGAAAACGGTTAGTTTTACGACCATAGTTTATTAAGACTTTTTGAGTTAAGATTACTCAAAGTATCACCTCCTGAAGTTATGACACAAACTTAAGTTACACCCTGTATATACTTTACTCTGAAATTGTTCTATGTAAAGAATCCTTGACATGCTCGTGATTCGGTTTAATTTTACCCGTACCGTTTAAACACGTACGGATAAAACTGAATGTGTACAGCTTTTTGCATAAATAACGTCGCAGTTCAATTTTTAAGTAAACAATTAGCCAAATATACATAGTCTAATTTGGCATTAATTATCCAAAATATTTTTATAGCTTATTAAGAAGTATACTTGTCCTGATTAATGCTAAATCAGATTTTGTGTATTTGATTAACTCATTTATTAAATTAATGAATTGCGACATCATTTGTGCAAAAGACGGTACATGGGATTCAAGTTGGAACGAGCGCGGCACGAACAAAATCAGTTTTCATGGAGTGACATCACATCGTTCGGGTAAGATTGTGTTAAAAACCGAACGTGTTTTGGCAGGATCGTGTTGACTAGTGACCGACCAAAGTTTCGGTTTTGGATTCGGTTTCGGCCAAGTTTCGGCCAAAAAAGGGTTTCGGGCGAAGTTTCGGTTTCGGCCAGAAATCAGCCAAACCTTTCGGCTCGGCCGAAACATACGTTCATGGACTCTCGGGTTGCGTACGGCTGTACTTAGGCGTTTGCGTCACAGGCGTTTTGTGGCCACTTGACCTTCAGTACGCCCTATAAGTCTGTAAACCTCTAAATTCCAGGGAAATGTGTACATTTTCATAAGTGTTAAAAAGTTTCGGTTTCGGTTTCGGCCGAAACTAAGACCAGGGCCGAAGATTCGGTTTCGGTTTCGGCTGAAAATCCTGTTTCGGTCGGTCACTAGTGTTGACCGGTTCATGCAAATTCCGAACGTGTTTATTTGTAAGGTTATATTCACTTTGCAGGTTTATATTCAGTTATTACTCAGTTTGTTAAGTCTGCTCGTTTACTGAAATGGATGCAAGACATATAAGTAAAACTTTTTAATTGAATTTTTCGCGTTTGATACCAAGAGCAAAAGTAAACAGCGAGTAAAATTGGAACGAATCAGGAAACCACAATGTGTTTATCTAGTTCGCGTAAAATTAATTATCTGTTCTAAACCTGAGCGGGTAAAATTGAAACTAATCATGAGCTTGTCAATGCGTTTCTATAGTTCAGGTAAAATTGCCCGTTTCAAACCTGAACGGGTAGAATTGGAATGAATCACGAGTGTGCCAGGGGCTCTTAATGATAAGGAAGTTTAGTGCCATTAGAAAGAGAAATAAAATCTCTATTCGCTGGTTGGAAAAAATACTGCAGTTGTAATTTAAAAACTATCTCAATGAGATCTCTCACATAGTGGTATCTTACCTCAATGTGTTTTGTACGATTATGAAATGATGCATTGTGCAGCAATTTCTGTGCACTTTGACTATCGTTATATATTATCACAGGATCAGACATGCTTACAAACTCATTTAAAAGACCTTGCAAGTAAACAGCTTCTTTAGAAGCATCAGTTATTGCAACATATTCGGCCTCTGTACTAGACAAACTAATGCAGCTTTGTTTTCTTGCTTGCCAAGATATTGCAGCACTAGACACAGTGAAAACATAGCCACTATATGATTTGCGATCGAGTTTATCATTTGCCCAATACGCATCGACATAACATATCATATTAACAAAATTAATGCTCTTATTTTTGGTATTATAAACATAACGCAATACTCTTTTAGCATAGTTGAAATGCTCATTAGTATAACACTCATTAAACTGACTAAGGTAATTTACCAAGAATGCAATATCCGGTCTGGTATTTACTGCCAAATACATTAGAGAACCTATAAGGCACTGGTATGGGATGTTTTTATTAACATCCTTTGAACCTTTATCTAAACTAATTTTATATTCTAGGGGTGTGCCAATAGGCTTTGCATTTACAATATTAAATTTCTTAGTTAACAATTCAATATAATCCTTTTGGTTTATTTTAATACTATTTTCATTTTGTTCAATATTTATGCCTATGCATTTGGTTGCCTTACCTAAGTCTTTGATTTTGTATTGCTTTAGTAATTCTATTTTTAGCCTAGCTTTTTCGATTTCATCATTTGAGAACAGCAGAAAATCATCCACATAAACTGAAATAATTACGATTTTGTTATTATTTTTTTGTATAATATACACAGGATTCAAATTTCGATTTTGTATAGCCCAAAGAAACTAAAGTATTTTCTACGTTCTTATACCAAAGCCTGGATGATTGTTTAAGGCCGTATATTGCCTTATGAAGTAGGAATACCTTATTCTCACTTTCTTTTTCAATAAAGCCAGGGGGTTGTGACATATAAATTTCCTCATCTATGTTACTATTTAAGAAAGCAGTAGTTACGTCTAAATGACTTATTTCTAAATTTATTCTTACACTTAATGCAAAAAGCAATCTTAATATGCTACGTCTAACTACTGAAAAATATGTCTCACTATAATCTACCCCATACTCTTGGGTAAAACCCTTCGCCACCAATCTGGCTTTATACTTTATTTCCCCATTCAGCTGTTTTGTTGTAAACACCCATTTACACTGCACTACTATTCTATTATTTGGTAAATTAACTAAGTACCAGGTATTATTTTCAATTAACGCACTATACTCTTCAGCTATTGCTTTCTTCCACTTATCACACTTGATGGCTTCACTCACTGACACTGGCACTATCACATCTTCTTGATTACGGTTAACAGCGTTGTACATTATGAAATCAGGAAACTCAACTTGCTTCTTTTCCCTGAGTGGATAACGACGTTCTGTTGTCTGTGGCTCTGTTTCACTGCTTACCTCTTTTGGTTTTGATAATGATCCATTGACAATTTCATTTTCTAGTGGTTGATCTTGTAATAATTCTGTAACAATTTCTGTAACATTACCATTTAGTTGATTGGATGTAGGTCTTATGTGGTTTTCAGCATTGGTTTTAATTTCAGTAGTGTCGCTGAGCTCAATAAATACTACATCACGGCTCACCGTAATTTTACCAGTTTTGGGGTCAATTAGTCGGTATACTTTTGTATTATCGCAGTAACCAACAAAAGTTAGTTTTCTTGATTTAGCATCCCATTTTTGTCTTAATGCCTTTGGAATGTATGCCATTGCTGGACAGCCAAATACTCTTAAATGACTTAAATCTGGTACTTCCTTATGCCAAATTTCATAAGGTGTTTTATTTGACAAACGGCTTGTAGGTGACCTATTAATGAGATATACTGCTGTGGATGATGCCTCAGCCCAATAGGTTTTATCTAGCCCTGCATCAAATAGCATCGACCTAGCCTTCTCTACAATTGTACGGTTTTTTCGTTCTGCTACTCCGTTCTGCTCAGCTGCATAAAGAACAGTGAGCTGGTGAATAATTCCAAAGGCACGAAGTTTACTTTGTAGGGTATTATTGACATATTCCCCGCCGTTGTTTGATCTGATTTTCTTAATTTTGTAACCCGTTTGGTTTTCTACAAGTGCTTTAAATTCGCAAAATATGTTTGTTACTTCATGTTTCTCTTTAAGAAAGTAGATAAATGTCATTTTCGAATAATCATCGACAAAAATCAGAAAGTATTTGCTTCCTCCAATGGAAGTTGTTTCCATTGGTCCACATAAGTCGGTATGCCCACCTTCCTTGTTAAAGATAACAAAATACCCATTGTTGACAATTTTACTAACTGACACTAAATTGACTGTAGCTTCAGGTACATATAATACATCCTTGACATTGATTTTAATTTCCTGCATGCTATCAATACTCAGCTTGAGAGTTGTGTCTCCAACAATATTAGCTCCAAGATGACTGCTGTCTGCCACTGAAACTTTTGCATTGGTGGTCTTTTTGTTTGCCAGACAGTCTCTGTTTGAAATGTGAGTAGATGCACAAGAATCTAGGAACCAGGATTGTTCCTTAACTAAAGCTGAATTTTGAGTTAATAAAGCCACGAACGCTGCATGTTTATTATTTGACTTTCTAACATTATTGTCAACCTTCTTCATATTGCGATATCTACAATCTTTTGCAGAATGGTTTGGTTTATTGCAAATGTAACACCTAGGTGCAGCCTTTTTCATTGGCTTACTACTATAAAGAGCAGAATCTACCTGTGGAGTACTATCTAGTCTAACAGTAACATCCTGGAGGAGTTTTACCTTGACAGAATCTCCAGTTATCTTTACTCCCGAACTTTCCAAACCTATTATCATTGGTTTGAACTCTTCAGGTAGACCAGTAAGAAGTAAGGTCCCTACCCATTTATCACTTACTTGAAAGTTCATATCGTTCAGCTTATGAGCTGCAGAAATGATACAATCACAATACCCATCAACCGTTTTAAAGTCTGTTAACTGAATTGTGATTAGTTTTCTTTGAAGGCCTACTCTTCTTGTAAGGCCAGTATCCTCGAAAGCCTTTTCTAGAGCAGTCCACGCCTGGGCAACAGTTGTCGCCGACTTGATATGTGAATAGTTCACTTTGTCAACCATTAAAATTATTTTACTAAGGGCTTTCGTATTTTTTTGTTTGTCGATCTTCTGTGCCTCTTCTGGTTGAACCACGTCCCATAATTCATCATGCTGTAATAAAGCCTTCATAGCGAACTTCCAACTTCCGTAATTCTCCCTTCCCTTTAGCTTCTCAATCATATGAAATTGTTTGCTCATTTTTAAAAGAATTGTTTGGCACTTTTACTTAGCTTCAACTTCACCAGAAAACACTTCAATTAATTAACTGGGTCCATGACCTATTGAATTTTTATATTTTTAAAAGGAATAATATTACAAGAAGAGGATGAAGGTTTTTTTATTATTGACAACAACAACCTTATTATTTTTTTTTATTACATTATATTTTATAACACCAACGCACCAACCGCAGTGTTGTCACCTTTACGTAAAAACAAGAAAGAAGAAGTGTTGTAACGAGATTACATTCCAACACAAACTTGGTATGACACTAGTATCAAAACCTTTATGAAGCTATAAATTACAACAAACAAACAATTACTAACTCTATGCCAATAAGAATCTAAAGTTTAATAAAAAATATAAATCAAAAATTCCAAACGTAACAATACAGTGAGAACGGAAAAAATCTATCGTGGTCGCTTATGAATTTATTGACATCTGTCTGTTTCTAATCGAAATTTGATTTAATGCGAATTTTTGAATATGTCATAAAAATGAGATGCGTTAATAAGTCCATAGATGACCGCGATAGATTTTTTTCGATCTCGCTGCATTATTATACAGAGTGATGACAAAGTTCGGAATAATTTAATTTTTGGATGGAATTAACTATTTATATTTGAAAAAACGTTCTGATCCTTAAAGTAATTTAGTCATCATCAGAATTATGATGTCATCGAACTTTCTTTTAAATAACACTAATTTTTCCTGGGCATTTTGTACAGATCTTGTGCCCTCTGTGATGATACGAATTTTTGGATTCCTCCGAGAAAGTTTAAATTATTTCAAACTTTAAAGTCGCCATAATTTTATTACAATTAATTTATTGATATTTCTAGTTTTTATTTTAGTATTTTATGTTTATTTTTATTTTTCAGTCAAAATGCATAAAGTATCCACCAGCAAGACCATTAGAAATGTAATTACTATTTTTAAGTTTAATGATTTGTAAATCGGCGTAGATTGTACTTTTTTCTAGATTAGTTTCAAATTTCAGATTGATAAGTTAGAGAAAAGACTGAGAAAATTACAAAATTTTTTCTTGCCAGTTAATTTATTAGTAAGACGAAATACGTAAATATTATTTTGCGTATTTTTAATGTTTAATAGAACTGTTTTACTGGTTTCTTATTTAAGATGAAAGACTTTAAAAAATAATTTAAACCACAGAACTTTATATAAACGTTTTATCATTAAAAGTATTATACGGTATTTAAATTAAATATTAAATAAAACTTCCACAAAACTTGTTTAGTTAGTAGAATAAGAATAAATCTTTAGTGTGTGGTAACTGAAACAGTTCTTTTAAACATGGGGTGGTGATGGTAAAGTAAACTTAAAAATTGTAAATCTGTAATTTGTACGTAAGAAATAAAAATTAATCAATGATAATGAGAGAGATTTTTAGTTTTCTTTGATCATTCCACAGTTTATAGTTTTTTACAGACTGTGTTAACATTTTGAACAAATTTATGCGACACATATTTTTAAAGTTGTACCTATCATACTTACATAACTTCTAAATACCATTTCTATATATTTCTTTAAATATTATTATATAACAATATTATTACATAGTGTTGCTGCTTGTTATTCGAGCTGTAGGAAATAGAAGTATTAAATACATTTCACCTATTCAATTTTTTTTATTGTTATCGAATTTTTAACATACATACCCATTTGAATATTGTTTTTGCACAAAATTATTTTCGAGACTGTGGCATTAGGTAAGACCCTACAAAAAATGTATAAAAAGTAAAACTAAAACGTTAGAAAAAATGAAAGATTCCGGTTTTTTATTCTATTTATAGGAATTTATTTGGCCATAATATAAATTCGTTATTCAAAGTTCATCAATGCGGAATTCTGGTTTACCATCATCTATAAAAAACATGTAATCTAAAAGGTCATATGTTAACGATTAGAACAATATGCAAATAATAAAGTTAAAGGTGAATTTCAATAACCCATAATGACAGAGTTCGTTGAAAAGACAAAAATCAATTGATACAGAGAAAGTGTCAAATGGCATAATGTGCGAAGGGCGAGATTACTTTCACTCACGGGCGCTCTGCATTTAGTACGTGATCTTGTTCAAGAACAGCTCGCGCCAAATGATCTATATCATACCAAAATAAAATTTAAATTAGGTGAGAATAATTCAAGTGGTTTTGAAATTTAGAAATCGATTAAGTTATACGGTTAAGTTCCACCTAAGATTTAATAAGGGAAACTTTTTCACATCCAACCGTCAGAAGATGATTGCCACTCTCCACCTACCACCTACATTTCGAAGAAACAACGTAAAATTTTTGGTTATCATTGCATAAACATAAGAATTACATAACAATAAAGTAGAAGTGAGCGTAGGATTTATTTAACAAAATTATTCCCTTTGATTTAATAATGACAACAATTACATGCCATTATAAAGCCTACTTTATCCTTCTAGAAGAAGTACAGAAACTAAAATTACAATCAGACTCAGGGACAAGCATAATATTAATATAACATACAAAACAAATTTTAATTTTAAATCTAGAATACTTTACATATGGCTGTTTAAAAAACTTAAAAACTAGAGAAAGGTGTATAACGTGCGTATTACGATTAGAATTCTTATCATCTTCAGTTCTTAAAACACTTAATAGAACGTTGAACTAGCTTGAAATTTGTTTAATACAAATTAGACGTGAAAGTATCAACTAACAAATAAATTTATGTGCGAAGTTCTGCGTTTCGTATGACATTTAAATGATCCTTGATCAAATTATAAAAGAGTCACAAAACAGATTTTAATTTATTGTTTTTCCGATTCTCGTAAAGAATCATTATAAAGAAAAACTTATGGTGCTGATGTAATTTCGAAATTATTTTTGCGAAATCACTTGTATCCTCAAGGGACCATTTGCATTGAAAAATACTTGAGCAGCAACGCAGTTTGTTGTTTATTTTATAAAATTTGGAGCAGACTGGTTTAAA
Organism: Ignelater luminosus; assembly: GCA_011009095.1. NCBI lineage: Eukaryota > Metazoa > Arthropoda > Insecta > Coleoptera > Elateridae > Ignelater > Ignelater luminosus. Next base: position 7,066 of record VTPC01003101.1, on the reverse strand, counting down.
TGCAAACTTATGTCATCAACTATTACGTTTGAAAACAGCGTACAATTATTTTATATGGAGCAACAGGTTTTTGATTTTCTAGACCACTGTAATTAAAATCAATATAAGTTTATCAAACTTTAAGTATAGTAGTATACAAGTAACTAGGAGGATAGGTAAAGTTATTGCAAACTGCTATACAAGAACGTTGATATCTTTGTTTGTTTAATAAGTGATTTTTTTATCCTTCCTATAAGCATTTCCAACAAAACGTCGTAGATATCTACGTAGCAGTAGATACTAGGTCATAAACTAGTACTTATTTTTCTATCCAATGTGACATTTTTTATTATAAAGTTTCAATTCTTAATAGGTATAGAGATCTTATTATTTTGAATTCTGCTTTACTTCTTGTCAATATCAATTATCCTTCCAACCTCAAATCTCAGCCATTTTAGGTTATGTGTATAGCATAAATGTAATGCTACCAGATTTCACAAGGATTATATCCAACGTTGCACCTCATCGTTCTTTGTTTTGTAGAGCGATTCCTAATTATTGTTGGCATTTAGTACAGTAATCGAAAGTATCTGACAATTATTCGTTTTGTATTTTTTACGCACTTCGATGTCTTTTTGAAGTTTTAATAACTTTTTCAGATTAGGTATTGCAACACTGTAGATTAGACTTCAGAATTACATAACCTTAGATTTTAAAACTAGCACCGCACAATTATGATTAGTTTTACACTATCAAAGATGACCATCTGAAGTAGTGAAAACAAAAATGGAATAGTAGTCTATGACCTGCCTTCCTAGATTACCTTTGACGTACATATCCATTGTTATTTTCATTCTATTGTTTTATTATGCAAACAACGATTATTTAATGCGCATACGGTGCACAAAAATAAAAAATTTCCAATGTCGATAATTTAAATTTTAAAATGCCTCTGGCTTTGCTTTTTCATTTTACGAACAAGAAGTAAAGATAACAGCTACAGACCTTGGTAGACTCGTAGATTACAGAAAGTTTAACGCCTTTACCACCAAACAGTAAATCCTCTGACCTTAGTAGATAGCATATGCTTAGTATAGTACCCCAAAAACAGTATCTACTTAGTATTGCAGCCTTAATTTATTTTACGTTCTACTGCATCATAAATACTTAGTTTATAATAATGTGTTCAGTCCAGAAAGATATGCTTTATTGTACTACTAATATAAATATAAAATAAATTGAACTCTACTGTCAATGTCAGATAATAAAGGGTTTTCCAATAAGAGGTGTTATTTTGATATTCAAAGAAAAGTGCCATTTTTTAATATAAATGATCGGATGTTTATTTCATTATAAAGAGGAAGGTATGCCGTTAATAGTGGAAAATAACATCAGGCAAATGACCACCACGACCACGCTTACAGGACAATATCCTTTTCATGAAATTTTCCATAACCAAATCGCAAAGTGGCTGCCCTATGTCCTCGATAGCCTCACGAATTCCATCTTTGAGGTCTTGAATCGACGCTGGGCTGTTGGCGTAGACCTTCTCTTTCACGTGGCCCCAAAGAAAGAAGTCGCAAGGTGTTAAATCACAAGATCTCGGTGGCCAATTGTGATCACCTCTTCGAGAGATAACACGGTCCGGAAACTTTTTCCGTAAAAGATCAATGGTTTCGTTGCTTGTGTGGCACGTAGCGCCGTCTTGTTGAAAGTAAACGTTGTCCAGATCAATACCATCCAATTCCGGCCATAAAAAATCGTTAATCATCTCTCGATAGCGCAATCCAGTCACCGTAACTGTTGCTCCAGCCTCATTTTCGAAAAAGTAAGGTCCAATGACTCCGCCGGACCATAAACCGCACCAAACAGTCACACGTGAGGATAGAGAGACTTTTCAACAATAACTCTTGGATTTTCTGAGCCCCAGATCCGACAATTTTGCTTGTTGACGAAGCCACCGAGGTGGAAATGGGCCTCATCACTCAAGATGATTTTTCGATGGAATTCTGGATCATTTTCATGCATTTCAACGACCCAATCAGCAAAGACACGACGTTGTTGATGATCGGCCGGCTTGAGTTCTTGTGTTAACTGGACTTTATAAGCCTTAAGACCCAAATCTTTATGCGAAATACGGTGTAATGACGTTTGTGGAATGGCTAATTCCAAAGAACGACGAGGAATGGACAAACCTGGGTTTTCTTTAACACTTTCGGCTACAACAGCAATATTCTCGGCTGTTCTTGAGCGACGTGCACGGGTTTTATTCTTCACATCACTAACTTGTCCCAAGAGCTCGAATTTTTTCACCAATTTCTGTATTGCGGTCCGACAAGGTGCTTCACGGTGACCCAATAATGTTCGAGTTTTACGAACCGTCTCTGCCAAATTTTCACCATTTTTATAGTGAATTTTAATAATTTCAATGCGTTGTTGAAGCGTGTATCGTTCCATATTTATTAATGGCGTAGTTTCTACTTGTCAAATGTCAAAAAATGATAGCTTCAAAAGTGACATCTACCGAAATAGCGGGCTATTCAAAATAACACCTCTTATTGGAAAACCCTTTACATTGTCACATTATATAGTTTTCTACCAGTGTTCCTCCATTATTTATCGTTCTTTCTTTTATAACTATTTATTCTTAAGAATTGTTCGTTTTTGTCTCTAGTTTAAACATGCAAAAAATGTGTCAAAAGTATCCGAATTTTTCTTGATGCTGAGTTGCTTAGAAAGAAATTGATAATGTCCTATAAAGGATATGGTATCAAAGAAGAAGGGATTGCTTAATCTCATAGACTGTACTATACCTAGTTAACCGTTTACTACTATGGAACACTAATTTTAAGGAATGTAGAATGAGAGGAACTTATATTCTTGTTTCTTGAAACGCGCATGTATGTTTGCATACCATAAAGGAATTTCTTTACTGTCTATGAGACCGTCACATACCTTGGCATGGAGCAATATGTTTGATAGTAGATTGAACTGTGTAAGCATTTCAAACATTTATAATTCGTTAGACTTCAAAAGCGAAAGTGTAAACTTTCACCATAATTAAAAACAACAAAAAGAAGAACCATAGACGACCAGTAGTATTACTATCTGGTTACTTCTTTCTTTAACACTATTCCTTAGGCCTTTTTAATGAAGAAGATCAAAATACTTATCTATTTTCTGGATAAAAGATATTGTTATACATTTTCTATCATCTCTTTCAAATCCCTTTCTTAAAAAATTGATCTTCTTTTTTTTAGCCCTAGCTAATAATCAATCAAATCTTTGAAATAAATTGCTGCCAGAAACTTTAATAAAGTGGTTAAAATATTTCTATATGGAGTTTCTAGTTATTCCCGTATTTTCTAGATGGTTTTGGAAGGATCCTAAAAATCTCGGAATATCGGTGAACATAAAACAGTGAACGTTGTTATTAGACCACTTCTACTGTATATGTCCAAAGTAATTCATTACTGTTTTCCTAACAGGTATCCATATAACAGAAAGCAATGTTTTAAGGAGGGTGAAGCTATAAAATTATTTTTGGTATTTAAGTATACAACTTACTTTGTTAACTATGTTCAGGGACAAAAAAAAGTAAGTTTCCGCTTTTAACTTCGTGCAATTCATTTACTGTTTGAAATATTTTTTAACCAGCACGTATATAGTTTGATTCAATAATAAAACAATTTTTTCTAAATTAACAAATGCCTTCATTTTTTACCAAAACATTTGAGTGTTTTCGGTGCATTTTTCAAGATTTCCTTACGTTAAAAGTGCTTTTGGTTCTCGTTTTTAACTTTAACCAGATAGATTGGATGATCTGCTAGGAATATTTCTGTAATAAAACCAAATCAGAAATCGAGAGATCTTATCGGTCATTAGATGTTGAGCTTCATGTAAATTTGCTAATTTATCTTTATTATTCAAATGTATGAAAAATCATTTCCAGCCAAAGTGTACGAGTATATAGGTATACACTTTTTCTAGTCCCTGTACTGTAACAGATTAATAAAATAGTAATAATCAAATAATTTACGTACATTCTCTGTTATTATTCGTCATAACTTCCAGTTATACTGTTAATTTATTTAATTTTATAAACTTTAACTTCCTCCATAGTCTTATAATTATCCTTACGAAATAGAAAAACTTGCTTTGGCCAAAAGTTGCTATTTCTCAAGATATTTTTTTCCATAAACAGAAATGCAACATTTAGTATTCAGCCGGAATCATTTATCTACCGTTTTTCAAAAGAGTCGCTTTAAAATTAACTAGTGAGTTTCTTTTGTTTCCTATTTCTTTTCTTCTGTTGTTTCTTTAGTTTCCTATTTCTTTTTTTTTTTTTGTTGCAATAAAACTTCCATTTAAATAAACGTAACCCTGAAGTGAAATTATGTATTAGGAGTACTTAACCCTAGACACACTCCTACATTTATTACCGCATTAGTATTATGGTTCACAGTTGCAATCAACAGACCAAACGGCTTTATCCTACTTAGAAGGCGAATATTAATTAATCAATCTGTTTCTATAAACTAAAAGGTTAAACTGGATCAAACGGTTAATGCAATCACCAAGGAACAAAGTTCTGTAATTCACTCAAAAGTAAACGGAAGATCAATTAATAGTATCAAAGCTAAAAATGGAAAACAAAAACACATTCCTCATTCATTACAGTTTCAGAAACGTATGCAGAATTACACGACACACACCGTGGCTCATATTATTGTTGGGCGTGGACAGTGAAAGTGAATTAACAAGAATATATTAAAATATTTTAGTTAACCCGTGTATAGTTCGGACTATTCGCGACCGATGGGCACAGTCACAAAACCTTGAAAATATGATAAGTTGGAAAAAACTGGTTTGCTATTTCAGAAACATTCTGAAGAGTGCAAAATTCCATTTTATAATAAATGTCTCACGTTCTACAGTTAGCGAGGATTCTTTCTATATAAAGATCTAGGAGATATTTATTCTAAAGCCATTGCAAACTTGGTTTCATTTAAACTATTGACATATCTAATAAAATTACAGTAAAGCTTTTTTATACATAACACGTAAGGCGTTTTCACTACATCAATTTACAACTTTCCAAAATTAATTAAAATTACTTTTTTGCAATGTTTGTTAAATCACAAGCATTTCATTCATTTATTAAAGAATTTCTGTGACGTGTACATAAAATATTTACTAAAACAATATAGGATCTTCCTAATAAATTCTTGACTAATTTTAGAATTCAACATTCTGTAACTGTTGAATGGACGTGTCTTCTTCCGTCGTTCTTTGTACAATTGTTGCGTCACGATTCTTACATAAATGTCCTCATTTGTATTCAAAAATAATATGCGTCGGATGCAGCTTATATGCACTTTAATTTGCCGGGCCTACGTGAACGTCCACTGCTAGAATTGTCTAGAATAGCAAATGAATTTTAATAGGTATTATCATCGAAACTGTTTTATGTTGTTTAACCGAAAAACGTGAGAAAGTTTGTAAAAGTCTACAATTTTCGTGCTTCTTAGATTACTGTTGCTGCTTTAAATATTTTCACATCAAACGAAGTACTATGTAAACATCTTCAATTTAGATTTTTATAAAGATAAGTATAATTCCAGAGCTTCCATTAACATTACTCTTGATCTAACGAAAATCAATTTTAGAAAATGCTTGTAAAGACAGCAATCTCTTTTATAATACCTTATTATTATTGCTTTCTAATAAGCTGTAAATATGCAAAGTTGTAGAGTTTTATATTTGAAAACATCAAGAAAACCGAAATACCTGAAATATGAACATAATGAAAAATAATATTTAATACAGGGTGTTTTTATAGCCACGCCACGGTACCACGTATTGTAGGATCAAAAAGAAATAATTCATACTTAAATAAAAAAAATTCCCAAAACACTTTCCTGTGGAGTTATATCTGGTTTTCCAAAGTATTTGTTAAAACAAGACAGTTTAACGGTTTGCGCTACAGAAACGAAACTTTGTCTACATTTATCACACTTTCTTTTTTATGCATAACATAAATAGTTTATGTCTCAAAATGGTTAGGGAGGGCATGTTGACCCCCAGGACTTTCTTCAAGTTGTTTATAAAGGTTCAAAAAGGTAGTATACGTTTACGAAATCTTTCCATGGAAGAAATGGTCTCTTTATTAAAAGTTTGAAACGAGGCACCGTGACTCCGCAGGAGAGTATTTCTGGAAGAAAGGTTTTCTCAGGATGAATAAAAATCTCAGGGGTAACATATGCAGATTCTTTTCATATTTTTTTGGTATAGGGAGTAATTTAACACAGTCGGTGTATAAACATCTGCAATTAAATTTTTAATAATTTAATAATTATAATTTGCGAACTTCATAACATCCATATTTAGTATACCATTTTGTAAATGTCGACCTTGTCAAAAAAAAGCGTTGCATAAGGAATCATTAATGAAATTGCAGTTTCAAGAAACCAACCAATAATAATAGGGAAATGACCCTGAATAGGTGAAGATAACATAATAAAACAATAAACAGCATAGTATAAAGTACTTTATTATAAACTTGAATTATTCATTCTTTGCTTAACACACCCCTATGGTTATGTTTTACAAGCATTCACACATGGGATAAATTTATTTGTTATTTAACTTCTTGTCGATTTATTTCTCATTACTATTATTTGTGTTGTTAATTCATGACAAACTTAGTAACACCCAGGATGTAGAAAAACTAGTTCGCTCGAATAACCGACATACATAATTTCTAAAATTCAAACGATGTTTTGCCCAGCATGCGTTTCAATTCTGATTACTTTGATCATTCGAAGGTTACGAAATAAGGACATCAATTGTAACATTCCAGTTTATTTAAAGAATGTATGTTTTTTAAGTGTTGCAGTCCTTCATTATACAGTTTACAGGTTTATTTATAATAGAAGTAGTAATTTACAGTTTACCTTTGATGAATTAATTTTGCAATAAGGTTATAGCTGCTAATGTACGTCATTTCAGATAGTAAAGTACTATACGTCTGTTTATGCGTTTATATGTTAATTGTTTCTGTTCTGCTTTCATTGGCATTTTCTAT
>VTPC01003099.1:0-11333 GCA_011009095.1 Ignelater luminosus | reverse complement strand
ACAGATTTTACAAGAATTACATGCATCACATTTCGGTATAGTTCGAAAGAAAGCATTAGTCCGCAGTTACTGTTGGTGGCCACGAATTGATTTAGATATAGAAAATTTTTGCAGAAATTGTGTACACTGTAACAAGTTACAAAATAATCCCGTAAAGGCACCGCTTCGTCCATGGGAACCTGCACAAAAACCGTTTGATAGGGTACATGTTGATTTTGCAGGTCCATTTATGGGTACTTATTACTTTATACTAATTGATGCATTTAGACGATGGCCAGAAATACATTCTGTCAAAAACATTACAACTTCAACTACAATCAATATATGTAATAAAATCTTTAGTAGTTTCGGATTACCGCAAGTATTGGTGAGTGATAATGGAAAACAATTCCTATCATATGAATTTAAAAATTTCTTAGAAAGCAATGGTATCGTACATAAAGTCAGTGCACCTTATCATCCTGCAACCAACGGCCTTGCAGAGAAAACTGTTCAAAGTTTTAAGAATGCTTTAAGAGCCTTACGAGGGAATAACAATGACCGAAACAGAGATTTACAAACATTTTTATTTAATTATCGTATTACACCACATACGGTTACAGGAGAGAGTCCTTCAAAACTTTTATTTGGTAGGTAGATTAGAAATCGCTTAGATTTACTATACCCAAAGGTTACACGTTCTACTCGAGATACACCTACACGTACGCAACTGAAAACTCGTATTTTACAAGAAGGTGACAGAGTTTCAGTACGTAGTTATCAAAATTCAAAATGGCAATTTGGATATATTCACAAGGTTTTAGGCAAATTACATTATTTAGTCAAATTAAATGATAATAGTCAGATATGCAAAAGACATATAGATCAAATTAGAAAAATTGGAGATACAGCAAGTTAAAACTTGCCAGCTTTTGTACGTTTACAAGAATTAAGAGATGTTATATTTTTTTTTCTTCACATTTTTATCATCTTAATTTAAAATACAGCCTGAACCACCTCATGCAAATATGTAATATTTTGACATGGGGAGGATTGTTATGTATGTTCCTAATTTAGCTTTGTAACATAGTTACATATGGATAGTCGTTGTTAGTTACGAAAATAAATAAAAATAAAAAAGACATTACATAAAAATGTACAAATTAAAATAAATAAATTACATATTACAAGTATTACAAGTAGTATTACAAATTACTGAACCCATACATATACAAAATGTGTAAAGTTGAAGCGGGCTATGAGTCGTACTGTGTGGCGGCGTTCGTCTCAAATATCTATTGTTTTATTCAAATTTTGATTCATAATTGTAAGTCTGAAATGTCAAAATGAATCTGAATAATTGTCAACCGTTATATCTATGGTACTTGTCATGGCTTACTTTGATTTCGTTTTCTTTTAATCACACGGTATATAACCTTTGTTTAAATAGCCAGCCATAAGTTATTCTACCACTGCTTCTGAGTGAGGATCAACATTCTGAACTAAAGTGTACTTCTCACTATAGTTAGATACTATCACATTTAATGCAAGACGCCAGCTCATATAAATAAATTTCGTATGTGTGTCGCATATTTGAAATGCACTGACGGAAGATAACACATGCGTCATAGGATGATGGTTTAATATCAACAGTTACTTTCCTGGGTAAACAGTTTGTTTATTATTTGAAGTAACTCTGTCTAAAACTGATCGGCGATCATCATCCTTGTCTACATTATCATAGTTAAGAAATTCTAAAATTTTTTACCAAAAACGGAATGATAATATAGATATCTGTGCTTCATAGAAATCTTACTGGGCCCTTAAACAGAAACGCCCATGTATTTTTTTCATTTCTTTGGCCGTAATAGTTTTCTTTTCTTGTTAATTTTCTTGAAATCTTTTACTTGTTTCATTTATTATCATTTGCAATGCTTTCAACAACTAATAGATGTTGCACCTCTAGACGATGATTCGTCTTTCGGGTTGGTAGCCGATTAAGTTAGGCCCACTTGATTTAATGGCTCGTTTTAGTTGTTCAAGTTTATTTCTTTTGCGCGAGAAAAGCGTTACAAGATGATTTGAAAAATTGCTACTGTCATTGAGTTGTATCCAATTTGGAATTAGAAATAAAACCTCAAACTTTTCTTCGTATAATTATTATTGAAGTAAATTAAAATGTTCATTACTGTGCAACCTCCTAATCCTACGCCCCAAGGCTGCCGATGACTTGAGCTGGAGGCAAAACCCAATCAGATTTTAAATATTTCATGAATAATGTTTTGCTTTTGTCAGACAATTTGTCGACTTACATTTTTTAACTAGACCTAATCCTTTTATCTCTGGCTTTGAGTTATTAGGTTGAAATAAACTTATTTTTATCTTGGATTAGATTAAATTGATTTTTAATCGAAAGAATATTAGTATTACAAATCATCTTTATGGTATCACAGACAAACATTTAGGATTTGAAAATGTTTTTGATTTTTCGAGCTGTAAGTTCTAAACAGTTAGTATAGTGGTGTATCATAAGTTATCTATTCTGTTAGTTCATAGAACGCGCAGATTCTAAAAGTGATTTATGTTAGTTTTAATTTTGAAAACTTTGGTCTCTTGTTGCAATGTTGAAGAGAACAGAACAGTTAGAAAAGCGAATATAAACTTTATGAATTCTACGATAATATGCTTATGAAGTTTAAGTAATAATTGTGAAATAGTTGTTCTGATAACTTCTCAGTTTGAAAATTTAATTTGAAGATTCGGTATAAAGTTAACAACCATAAAAACTAATTAAGAGAATTATCTTTTTAACAAACACCAAGAACCGCAATAACGACCCAGCGTTTAATGTCTAAATTAAATCAAACAAGTTCTCTGAAGTAAAAATTACGTTTTGAAACTTTACTTCTTGTCTTGCAATATATACAAATTGAGACACGAGGGTTTAAAAATCGTAATAATTTTAAGTAGAAATCAATAAGATTAATGAGTACTAATTAATTTTCAAAACGGAAATATTAATTTCACGCCAGTCAGATTTTTCTCACTTCGATTACAAATCAGAAGTATTGCTTTTTCCAAATATATATCAATGATTAAAAGAATGATTAGCGAAGAGAAAATAACTGTCTGGATATTACAGGAAAAAAGAGAGTTTTCTAGTGAAGTGGTGAAATTTACGTCGGTACACAACACATATAGGCTGGTGGGCGAAGCTATAAACAATGAATTATGGTCAGCTGCTATAAACGCTCTATTTCTTTTCTTCCGCCATATTTTGTGGATAATAACCGCCTTTAAGCTTAAGCAGTTGGTTAAACTGCTGGGTGGATATTGTAAAAGCTCGGTATGTGCCTTGCGTTATTGGAATGGGAACGGTGACGTTTGTAGGTTAAGAATACATTAAAAAGCTTGAATAACGTCCATTTTATTAAATTTTTACATTTGCATTGTCCTCACAACAAAAGGAAAACTGGTGGCAACAATACCGCATAAGAAAAACGTACACAATAGTTTGAAAAGCAAAGAATCTCCCAATGAAAAGCGAGAAACTTTGTGTAGAAAACAAAAAGTTTCTTGCACTAATAGAATAAACTTTTTATCTCTTACTAACATTAATCTCGTAGGGATTAAGGTTTTATAATATAGAGGGATTTAAGTTTAATTTGCCACATAGAACAGTAGCTGGCTTTGCAATGCACCGGTATTTACTGGAAATAAAACGGGGATGAATAGAATATTCATTGTTTCGGAAAATATACGGCCCTTAATGTAGAATAAGCGTGAGTCTCACTTTTCACCATGATGAAGTGGCAAAAAATGAAGCAATTTCTGGGGAAAATATTTATTTGCGAACTTGTCTAACAATATATTAAATTTGGCTATTCGTAAGTTCATCCGGAACAGAAGTTGGAGATATGGGACTATGACAAATGATTGTCCAAGTTACCCTGTCTGGGATAAAGTATGACTGCATTTCCCAACATCCCTCGACCACTTAACGCGCGGTACAAGTTTTTAATGAAAGGGGTGAGTTGGCAACCAACTTTTTTTTCAACACCACTTATTCGACCAGCTTTACTCACACATTTTACATTATGTATAAAAAGCACTCGGTTAGAATTGCCCGGTTGAATTCAATGTTCATTCCACTATTTAACTTTTTAACATCACTTTAAATTCTTTTTCAGGGTGTGTACCAGTAAATTGTAGCGACAGTGAACTCGATAGAATCACAACTTGCAAGTGGAGTTCGCTGCGCTTATTGCTCTCATAGGATTTGTTTTGCTCTGCGCTATTTCTTTTTTAAACGTGTAGGTAAAAGTTAAAGCCGTGACGTTTCCAATAGAAAGATTGGTTGTTTTGAATTAAATTAGAAACTTGAAAGACTTCAATATAAATCGTCTCAAAAGCTTTTCTGCCTCCATTATAATAAACATTTCTTATTACAGAGCAAAAGTTTTCTACTTCACTTTTACGGTTCAAAAACCAGCATGCTCAGCTGAGAATTTTCTTTGAGGAATTCTTTTACATCAGGATGTAATAAATAGCAACGACAACTAATAGAATTCTTTAAATGAAAATCATTCTAGATTTACCATTGGGTCCTTCCGTTTCTGAGATACAAGAGTTTGAAAAGATGAGGCCTATTATAAACGCTCATAATATTTGATACTCCAGCTTATTTTTCACCATGCGGTCTGTAAACTTTGAATTTCCTTGGTATCCAGGTCGCTATTGCATAGGTCCTTGTAAATGTTTGTATTTTGATGTTGTTAGTTCCAATATATTATTCTTAGTAGTTGGAGAATATAAAACAGATCAATTTGAATGTAGCAATTCTGATCAAATTTAACCCAAAACACATACCAAATTAATCCATAACAGTATTACATGTTTTATGTCTTGGCAAAAAAAATAAATTGAGCCAAATTTAATTGAAATGAAGTCTATGGAGCAAACTAATGGTGTCATATTACTACAAAACAAAAAAGAATAACTATCCATCTAAATCTATGGGTCTGCACAAATCCAACTATATTTTGGAGCTCTCTTCCGGCTCCCATGAATATGTGTACGATTATCATTATAGAATATTTTCTAATGACTGATCGACGCACCTACAAGACGGATGATGCTGTAATTTAATCAATCGTGGTGTAAAAAAGTAGAGGATTGAAATAAATGCATCCCATTTCACGTAATTGAGAAAACCAGCAAGTCGTTAGGCTGAATGGATCATTGACCACTTAGACAAAATGGCATTATACGATGAGATTAAACAGAATATCTAAGCAACTAATAACGTAGTACTCATTACTGTACTAGCACTGATAGTCCCTCATGTTGACCCTTCCTCACGACTGAAATAAGAGCGCATTGTCCTAGTGAGTATCCGGTTTCAGTTTGCTATACCTTTATCGCCAGTTTAACGGTATGTTGGCATCCTTACAGTTTCACTTACTTATCTAAAACAAAATACCACTAGATCGGCTTTTTAAAGTCCAGGATATTTACCTATGTCAATGTATCTGCACTTAGAGGTTTCAAGTCCTTAACCGTACCACAGATGATTCTATCCATAACAGATTTTTCATGTTTATACAAACAGCAATTTAGGTTCTTGGATTCAAATCCATACAAGCTTGTCTTGTCAGAAGCATTCCAGCAGCTCTGCTTTTTTTATTTTATCTAAAAGATTATTTTCTTTGCATCAATTTCTTCTATACTCCTGGTTTGTACTGCTAATCCATATTGTTTGCTTCAAGAGAAATACACAGATTAATCTTTGCAAACGTTTTCCAAGAAATCATTAGGAAAACTTAAGTCAAAATTTATTCTTTTTAACAGCATTGCTTCCTACGCTTTCGTTATTTAGCGATTTTTCTGTTAGGAAAGACAAAATATATATGGGCAAAAGAATATTGAATAATCATGTAAGAGCAAGTCTTCAAACGCAATAGGGGTTTAAAATGTTGCGTTACTAAGTTAGGTTAAGCTGTTTAGTTCTTTCTGTATATTCCCGCAGTTCTACTTTCAAGTTACCAGAATCGCTGTGTCTTTTTGATGAAGAGGTTCTGGAAAATACTCTATGAATTTAGTTCAGATACCGATGGCAAATTAGATAAAACCCTTGATAGTTCGCCGTCAATGGTAGCAACAGTTGATAGAAACTGTTCATCAATAATGAATCGATTTAGTTTTAATTAGAGTGACTAATAGAGGAGCTAATTATGTCTATTTTGTTAATAGAGGAAAGACAAAAGCATTGGCGAAACCGTATTCAAATCCAGACGGGCCCTAGACTCTTTCTTTTGTAGATTCTTTTGCTATAGGAATTGCAGGCGATTGTTCTGTTGTGGAGCTGAAATCTTAAGAAAGCTTTAGTGATTGCTAATTTAATCATGAGATAAGTTGTTCAAGAATATGTTGTGAGATTTGGCATTGAGGACTATCAATTATTTAGAATGTTTTTTCAGTCTGTGCAACTGGAATAGAATGCTTGTGTGTAACAAACACATCTCGTGTCTATCAGCTTAGTCCCAATAAGCTTCGACTTCGCTACATCATTCCTGGTTTTTGCTACCATAAAAAGCACACAAAATCTATATATAATTCTTTGGAACACAGTAGCTTTTTTTTCAGATGAGACTCGATTTTACTTCTTTTGCTCGAGATCACCTTCTTGGTCGATAGTTTTAACGCCAGTTTTTCTATTCTTCATTATGATACTCGCAAGCTAATTGATTAATAATTTAGTTGATCAACTACTTACAGGAGATAGTTTTCATATAAATTGTCAGAGTATGTTAGCAGAAACTGTCAGAATATCTGCAGTCTGTGTGGGAGTCCCAAAAACTGTTTCTATTTCGATCTGGGTAGAGATCAGGTTTATCCAAAAATATTTTTCTACAGGGGATTTCTTCGTTTACATTTTTCTTGCTTAGTGTTACTACCTAGTCTAGTCATAGGTGTGGTCTCAGAACTTTCTTGTCTCTTTCCAGGATCTAAGTAAACAGAAAAAGCAAATGAAGCTGTGTTGGTAGTTCTATCTTTGTTGAATGTAAAAGTGTTAGAAATTGTGTGGTGAGAGTGTAGATAATAATGAAATAGGCTAAAAAAGAAGACCGTGTGGTGGTTATTGCGTTACGTATGTAACCGTAGTGAAATGTCAACAACAATTTTCAACGAACTCCAAAAGAGTAGTTCCTGAATTTGCGAAGCTTTGAAATTTTGACTTCAAATTTGGATTCTACATCAAAAACTAAAGACAACGTGGTATCTTCGTTTTTTGATAACTCTTCGGGAACATGGTCAAAATGGCCGCCAAAACTTTTTTTTTTACTTTAGAATCGTATTCTACATCAACAAATAAGAAAAACGTACACTATTAGTGTTTTGATATCACCTCGAGAACATTGCCAAATGACCGCCAAAATTTGAAAAAAGTAACAAAACAAGAGTTCGTTGTGGTTATGCTTTGCATTCCCAGATGTTTAAGTCTAAACATACACTGAAATCTCTGATGCTGACAAACCACGAACTGGTCGATATCTCTTTGTGCAAACACCAGCACTCGTAAAAGCTGTTAAGGTCCAAATTAATGCAGCCCTAACCGAAACCAGAAATTGGGGTCTCTGTAGATGAAATTGCCAAGAGAAACCTTAAAAAGGGTGATTAAACGAGATATCGAACTGTGCGCTTGTCGAAAAGAATTAGAATTAATAATTAAGTAGTTAAATTAGGGAAGAAAAGAGGAGAAAATGGTTACAATGAAAAGCATCTAAATAAGCAAATTGATAGAGTGTACAGCCATAGTAGTGCTGAAGTTGCTAAAAAGATCTCTCGTATGTAGCAAGGTCATCATCGGGTATCTATCACGGTTTGGTTGAAAAGTTCATTTTTGTCGAAAAGGTGTCAAGATTAGGGTTAAGCTGTATGAAGCAAACATTTTAGGAGTTGTAAAGCCACTCAGTGTTATCATGTTTAATATGAGCATTGAATTTTTCCGCAAGATTTGTAACATCTCATAAGGCAAAGTTTTCACAGGAAAAGCAAAATATTGATCTTATTAAACATGAAGTTGGTCATGCCCAGACCTGCATCCTTTGGATTACAGAATTTGATGACATCTAGAGGAGAATGTGTGCACTGGAGCTACCGAAATCTGAAGTAGTTCGACCAGTGGTCAATATCAACGCGGAACTTGTGCATGCTGTTATATAAGACAGACCTCGACAATTACAAGCCTGTGTGAATGCACGAGAAGGTCCCTTTTAGTAAATTGTATGTCAACGATTTCATAATCTTATACTTTTGATTTTCTAATAGAATTTATTTTATTCTGTAGTATACCGCTCTTGATTCAATCAAACTTGTTATACAGGGTGTTTATTAAGTAAATCACAAAAGTTCGTATTAAGAAAACTCCTCCGTGGTCTCGTTTTTGAGGTAGGGACATAAAGAAATATGCAGTTTTTGGAATATTTCTAGAACGGTTCATTTTATCAGATTCAAACTTGGCACGAAGTTTTCTTTCCTTTAGTGTAATATACACGGTAAGTAGCAAAATGTTTGGTTTTACAGCAACTCTATTTTTATTTTTGCATTTTTTTGATTTCAGAATAATTTATCCAAAAAGAATAGTACCCCAGCTTTTTTAGTAATTAGTAATTTAGTAATTTGTGTAAACATTACACACTTTTACCTACTTCCAGAAGTTGTGGTTCACTTTACTAACATTCTATACAGGGTGTTTACTAAACATGTGGCAAAAATTCAAGGAGGTTTTTCCTAGGGTTATTTTAAGATTTTTTGTCCTTGAATGATTTTCTGAAAGACGCTTTGTTTCGAAGATACATGACGATAAACGTAAAGTCAAACTACTGGGCACTGCACTGGTCCTAAGGAGTACCCGAAATGTCCAAAAATGCGTTTCCAGTATGACTTGTCATTGATTCCATAGTGACTTATCATTTTATCTCTTTGATAGTTGTTAGAATTGATTGTGTCGCGTATTTTCGTTTGATACTTATATTTTTGTTAGTGAAGCTTTCTAATATGAATGGTTATTCGAACACCGAGATGATACATGTGTATTTTATGTATGGAGTTGCCAGTAGGAATTTGTTAAAGGCCAGGCGGTTGTCCGGTGGTCGATTTCTCAATTCTCATGTTCCTTTTCAAAGTACACATCAAGGTTTTCATGTAAGGCACATTTAAACGAAATAGAGGACCAGGAATGCCAACAGTAACAATGGTGGAATGAAAACAAAATGTGCTGAACATGGTAGAGGAAGGTACAGGTGCTTCTACGAGAAGAATAGCAAATGCTTTAAATGTAAGTAATAGAACTGCGTGGAAAATCTTGGAGCAGATTCTTTTTACCGATGAAGCAAATTTCTCGAGAAACGCAATTAGGAACTTCTATAATAACCATGTGTGGGTTGATAAAAACCTACATGCGGTACTTGAAGATTGTTTTCAATATCAGTTTTCATTAAACATTTAGATTGGAATTGTGGGTGACTGCCTAATTGGACACCAGTATTTCTACCAGGAAGACCTACTGGTAGAGTAAGGTAATGGCCTGCTCGATCCCCAGACTTAAATCCCTTGGATTCTTATTTATGGGGCCATTTGAAAACATTAGTGTACACTACTCGAAAGAAGAAGATTTGAGAAATCGGATAATTGACGAGTGTAATGCTATAAGAAACAACTTGTCAGGCAATGAGGAGAATCTTGGATACATGCATCCTAGCTGGTGGTGGTCATTTTCAGCAGTTTTTGTAGATTAAGAATGTTTACATGCAGTATGAATTAATAAAGTATTGTTTTTCTTCAAAAAGTTTTTATCGCCCTGAAAATCATCCAAGGACAAGAAAAATCTTAAAATAACCGAAGGAATAACCCCCTGAATTTTTAATCGCATGTTTAGTAAACACCCTGTATAGAATATGTACATTAACTTATTACATTAATGTTCTTTTGCTTTCATGTGCCTCCTAAGAGAAACCGCTAGGTAATAAACAAAATGTTTTATCTTTGGGTTTATGAAACTGTAATATGCCTGGCTAGATTGTATAGATCAGCCTTAGAGGTTTTGCTTTTGAACAAATATCAAACATCAAGATCTCGTATGGTTACACACATGAAATGAGAAAAGGTTGAAAATGAGCGACTGCGGGGCATACAGAAACTATCAGAAGTATTTTCTTAATTAATTTAGTAACATGTTTGGAAAAAAGGAATATCTATCTAAGACTTTTAATAACCTGCCATGAAATTGAAATCAGGTATACCTACATATGTATATGCAAATGAATATCAACTAATATTCAGAAATTTATTTGCAAAATCCATTTACGTAGTGTGACATTGTTAGAGATTATTGATCATTCTAACAACAATAGCAGCAAGTAAAACGCTTATAGCTACAACGAATATGAGCTGTGAGGCCTTTTCATGGGTTGCAAATATACATAGCTTCTTGAGTTTACAGTGTTTTGTGCAGAAACTGTTAAATAATGTTGTTTGTTGTTTTGTATGTGTTTATATATATGTGTGCACATGACTTTGTAAATACAACTTTCTAGAAACAGGTGAGCTGTTCAAAGTAAATAAACCGTGAAATTATTGTTTCCCTGTGTAACTGATATTAAAGTATTAGTAATGTATACAGTAGTTAATACAAAATCTAGCTACAAATTCTCAGAAATTACTTATAAAAAGAAAACTGTTTTATTTATGTCTAACTGTTTGTTATTAGTTTTTTAATTCTAGGCAACCCTCAAGATCGAACTATTAAATCTGTACAAACAATAATTACCAATATTTATTTTGCATCCCGCAATAACATTTTTGCAGTTTCCCTATAAATCTCTAGTTCGTTATACAAAGTAAATAGACCAACCAAACTTTAAACTTTATACCAATTCAAAATGAGAAGGTATACATTATGGTAAATATTCAGAATCATTACCTAACTCCATTTATACCCACACATATAGTCATGTTTATCAAACACCAAGCAAGTTAACTTTATGCCAAAATATACATGCACATACACATATTATTAAGGGAATAGGTCATGAAAATATTGTTCGGAGCTCTAGTGTTGGTAAAACACAATTTACCTACGTATATAGAACTTCCTGTAATAGAAGCTTATCCTTATCTTACTCCTACGCTAAGACTATTTCGAAAATGAAAAATATTATGTTATAGAGTGTAAAGCAAGTTTGATCTAAAGCAAAGATCAGGTGAAACTCGTATTCTTCTACAAAATAGATTGTGTGAAAACTTTGTTTTAAAGGGGAAATCACATTAATTTTACGAAGTTGGAATGAAAA
>VTPC01003095.1:0-17631 GCA_011009095.1 Ignelater luminosus | reverse complement strand
ACATTGCAGCATGTGACCTCTTCCTGTCTGGCTGGCAATTGAAAAAACGGGGAAGCGCTGCTTTTTTCAATCGAATTTTTGCAGTAGGGTCTAGCTTGATTTGCATATAATTTTTCAAATCTTCTTCTAACTGTAATAAAACAATTACCAATTTTAACAATTTATTTAAGAAATGGAATTCTATAATTCAAACAGCGCAAGTGTTTTTTAGAAGCGATTTATAAAATAATATTTTAAACAACTGAATTTATTACTTTGGTAATTAAACTTTTTCCAGTTTTCAAATATTTCTTTATCGGTTATCGACATTTCCAAAAATAAATTCAATATACCTGTATATATTGAAAGTTTTCTGAATAATTTGTTGCATTTATAGCAACATTGTTTCATATAAAAACGTTCAGTATAAATTTCAATAGTAAAACATGTTTTACAATTAAACAAATTTCAAGTAGTTTAATCGTGTGCTAAGATCTGACAAGCAGGCCATTCTTAGCATATGAACTAAGCTGCATCAGTATCTTGGAATAAAGGAGGTACAGGACGTACAGTCAATTTAAAAAGTTTACTCCGCGGTAGTTATCTGTAATTAGTATGCACTATGGAAAGGATAAACTTTTTTCGGGTTGTACTTTTAAAAATTAATATTTCAAGTTGTGATTAAATGACTCTTGGCTTGTTGAAATTATTCTTTTATGTATGTAATTATCAAATCACTACAAAATGATTCATAATAACTATTAAATTTACATGAAATAATTAATTTTTTATTATTAAATATTTTTAAAAAAATAATAAACAATTCGGCAGGGTAGCAACTTTAACCGTTTATGCGCATGCGTTCAATAATTTCGAAAATTTTTTTTATGCACATGTAGTTTTTCAGAGCAGTGTCACCACTTTTTCATAGCTAACAGTATTGATATACAGGGTCGCTAAAAAGTATGGAAACACACTACACCCGCAGAAACGGTAAGAAATAAACAAATGAAATTTTGAGAATATAAAGTAGATATTTTTTGTCATCTTTTGCAAAGGTAATTAAAAACAAATTTTTAATTGTTTCTTCGTACGGCCGCCATATTAGATTTTTTTTAAATAGAACACCCTGTATATGACCCTATACTTAAATAGGGATTTTCAAGACAAATTCTATAATATAGGGTTGCTAGACTTATTTTGAAAGGTTTTGGAGATAATCGCTATTCTTTTGTCAAGGGTTTTACTATTAAAAAGTATGGAAACATGCTGCTTCTGCAAAAACAGTAAGAGATAGATCAACAAAATTTAAACAGCTTAAAGTAGGCATTGTTTGCCATGTTCTGTGAAAAGAATCAAGATTCAATCTTTAATTGTTTTTCCGTACGACCGGCATCTTGAATTTCTTTAAATAGATCACCCTGTATATGACCCATATCTGGATAGGGATTTTATAGACGAATTCAACAATATAAGGGTCGCTATACTTATCTTAAAAGGTTTTGGAGATAATAGCGATCCTTTTGTCAAGGATTTTACTATTAATTTTTATCAAAATCGAGTTACCCGTGAAATAGCAGAAGCAATGGATCCAAAAAACGATGTGCGATTATTTTACAAGTAATTAAAGGAAAAGAAAACCGTAAAAATGTTGCCCTTAGCCTACTTATTGAAAATAATAGATCGATGCTAGAGCAAACTTTTATGGTGGAATAAGAACAAATAGTGACGACTTGATAATAACAAAAACGAAATATAATTTTATAACATTTTATGTTCAGAATGCGCTGCGTTAACTCCTTGGCATTTAAACAATCTCTTTTGAAATTTTTGCAAGGGATTTTGCACATAATCGGGGGAAACTGCTTACATTACGAATCCGTCCTTTAAGTTAACAAATCTATTGACAAAACAATAGTGATTATCTTGAAAACCTTTCAAGATAAGTGTAGTAACCCTTATATTACTGAATTTGCCTTAGAAATCCCTATCCAAATGTGGGGTCATATACAGCGTGATCGATTTAAAGAAATTCAAGATGGCGGCTGTACAAAAAACAATTCAAGATTTGATTTTAATTCTCTTCGCAAAACATGGCAAACAATGTCTACTTTAAAATCTCCAAATTTCATTTGTCTATCTCTTATCGTTTTTGCAGGGGCAGCGTGTTTCCATACTTTTTAATAGTGAAATCCTTGACAAAAGAATAGCGATTATCTCCAAAACGTTTTAAGATAAGTATAGTAACCCTTATATCATTGAATTTGTCTTAAAAATCCCTATCTAAATATGGGGTTATATACAGGGCATTCCATTAAAAAATATTCAACATAGCGGCCTTACGAAAAAACAATTGAAGATTTGTTTTTATTTCCCTTCGCAAACCAAGGCAAACAATACCTACTTTAAGCTCTCTAAATTTCATTTGTCTACCTCTTACCGTTCTTGCAGGGACAGCGTGTTTCCATACTTTTTAGCGACCCTGTATAGGTACGCGTGGGGTCTAATATGCTGTTATAATGTTAAATTGGCTATTTTTAATATTTTTTTATAAAAAATCTACGAACCCTAGGTTGCTAGAATTTTCAGACAACAAATATTATAAATATTTTTATTGATTCTTAAAATTTCATGATATTATCATTTTCACTAAGGTCCTGCACTTCCTTAATATAAACATGCATGAAAATAATGTGCTACTGACAAAACCATATATAAACTATTGCAAAACGGTTAAATTTTGCTTACCTTTTGTTACTTGAAAGCTAATACTCTACATTTAAATATCTAAGATTCAAATTTTATGCACATTTTTGTAGATATTTTATGCAAAACAGTAATGAATTGTGTACTTTGAAGTGATCTTCGTAATGGTATAAATGAGACGTCAGAGGCAGAATGCAATATTTGTTTGCAGCTTTCTTTTCAAAATATGCATTTCCTTCCGCGTGCTCCATCGTAAACAATGCTACAGCAGACTGCCAATGTGGGAGTGACGTCACAACAACATGGCGGTCTTTCTTGATCTTTTAAAATGTAGGTCATTTTTAAGTCACATTTACTGACGAAAACAATTTCTTTTTATAGAAAAATCAGTACCAATATCTTTTTTAGTTGTTTAGTGTATAGTATTGAAGTTTTTGAAATATCGTGGAAGACCCTATTTTGCATTTTTACACTGACATAATGTCTGTGCTACCTGTTATGTTCTGATGGCGATATTCGGTACAAATAGAAAATGTTATATAAAGTCAACCATAAGAAAATTTAACTGAATATTGTATTTTGTTTAAATTATAATCAATACAAATAATAAAACGTATTTAAACCAATGCAATATTAGACAGATTAAATTATTACTTTTATTTATCATTATTTTGTCAAGTTTTTTACTTTAAATGCTCATAAACATTAAATTGTTATCAATAAACTTTTTATAAATTTGTATGTTTAATGTTTTTATTTTAAATTAGTTTAAAGAGTTTTCAAAGATGAATAAGACTCGAACCGGCGTCTTGCAATATCATGTCGGACATCTTAACTCCTTGAACACCGAGTTATGTGATTCTAGGAGTTTATAAGTTTGAGTAATGATTTTGTTTTTAATTTTGTTATTCTTTTGTCGAGAGTCTATTATACCATGGAGTTGTATAGAGGTTAGGACGTCCGACATGATATTGGAAAACTCAGGTTCGAGCCCTGTCCAAGTTGGAAATCTTTCAAATTAAATTAAGTATTAAAAGATGTTTCTCTAGAAACCGTTTTCCTATTTTATTGATTGCCGAAGAAAAGTATTACCAAATTGTTTTTCTTTTTATACCGCATTTAAATTGTCAATACATTATAAGATTTGTTTGTAGCATTACTTACCATTAAAGCGCCACTCCACAAAATATTAAATAACATTGATTCAATTTTTCCGTCTCCCATGCTCTCCTGGTATTCATCCAACAAATAAAGAATAAAGGAATTAATAACCACTAAGTATTCCAGCCCAACAATTATTGTTAGAAATAGTAACTGCCATCCATATGTTTCATTTAAGGTAGATATAATTATAATTGATTTATCGTAAAGCTTTCGATAATGATTAACTGTCATATCTGTGCTTCCGTGCATGTCTGTATTAACCTTTTCATAGTTTAGAGTGTTTACTGGAGACGTTTGCAAAAGTATCATCAAGTCATCATTTATCTGCTTAATCCTTAGTTTTAAATTTAAAGTGAAACTGGAAAGCATCATAACAAGAATTAAACTATAATATTCCAACATCATATTAGGAATGTGATAGGCCAAACGAATTAATCCACCAGAAATTGCTAATGTTATTGAGTGGTATATAAAAAATACTAAAAATAAAACGTTTGCTGATACCAATCCAACGTTAAAACGTTTCAAAAGCTTTACACGTTGCACACGGGGTATATCCAAATTATCGTCAATATCCTGAGCAAGTAGTTCAATATACTTAATCTTTTCTGTATTTTTAAAACTAGACTGACTTATTGAAAGCACTACAAAAACTAGTTGCAGACTCACTGTACAGCCGTGTAAAACCGCCGATGCTTCTGGTAAGTATGGATACATTAAAGTAGCTTGGGCATACAACGAAGCAAAAGTTGCAATTATGTAGAAAACTATTAACATTGTTGCGTAATATCTAAATAATTTTAATTTAGTTCCATCAGTCAAAGGTGGGAGTAAAGCCAAACATTTAGCAATAAAAGTCAATGACTTGACAAAATAATTGTAAGTTATGGTTTTTGTATAGGTGTACGTCATTTTTACAAATAGACTGCAATGTTTACAGCAAGAGTCGTACTAGCAGTATCAAAATTATTTTGAGCAATATAATGCTACAAAGCGTTAGACTAATTTGAATCAAAATTAGTTAGATTTTAATAAACGGTATTTTAATGAACATCATAATTAATTTTAACTGTTTTTGGAACAGAAAAGTAATATACCCAATAAAATCCAAATATACTAAAGAAGTAAATGAATACGTAGTTCTTTGTATTTAGCAGTAGCTAATTGCTTGTAAATTAAATTACAGCTACTTATACAATTTCCAGGTGCTTATTACGCTTATTACGTACATTAAGATAATAAGAGTTGACGAGAAATTTAACACTATGTATGGAATTAATTATAATGTAGGGTTTGTTAGAAGTACAAATTTTTTAACAGTTTATAAAAGACAAGTAAATTACCTATTCAATTACAAATTGATGCTTTATTTTTTTCTATAATTAAGAATAGATTTGAGTTACTGTATTTAATTTCGGTTTAATAAGTACCATCGTTACAAGTTACGTAATTAATTAAGATTTTATGTGACTATTGTAATTTGTATTTTCTATACTATTAAATAAAAACGACTACAAGAAACAAAATAAAAGAAAAGTCAATATATTACATTCTCTGTTTTTTGGGGGCGAGGGGAAACGATTTGCTTCGGCAAAGAACAAGATCTTTAGGAAAGGTAAAGACACCTACACTAAGAAACAAAAGTTTAAACCGTACGAGAATTGAGCCGATAAGTTTAATAGCCAAGTAGACATTGATTTGTAAATTTAAATAGTAATCTAACAGTCAAGTCATGTAACATCTCTCCCTAACAGATCGAGTTCCAACTGATCTGAGTTATCTGACGTAGTACGTTGCTGAAATCTACATAATCAATCTAACAATAGCAGAATTACATTATTTTATACACCTAAGAAAAAAAAAACGATGATGGTACTGCAAGATCAAAATCTTATATGAAAATCTGAATAGGCGACAGGTATTAGAGACAAGAAGAGGCCTGTAGGAGGTTTTTATGAATTTTAGAAATTTTTAATAATAAAAAAGTCATTTCCGAAAAATAAAAATCGGGAAATTCCCTGTTTTGTCAAAAACAAAGAAAGCTAGATCAAATTTTCCATTAGATTACTATTGAGCATACAAATACGTAAATTTGTTGCTATTAGACCAATGTTGAAAGTCTTACAGTTTGAGAGGCCCCAGTGGCGAGCTTTTAATTTGAACGGCCCTTACATTAAAGCGATTTTGAATTAAGTTTTTAAATTATTAATTTAGATAGTTCTGTAGGATATGGCAAAATAAAACTTGAAAGTGGTTTAAACAGTTGTATGTAACGATATATGAGAAAATAGAGGCATTGGTGAGAGGACAGTCAGCTTCGCTACCGGAAAGCCTACATATACACTTTTTCAAAACTACTTTTGGAAAGATAGATAAATATGCTACAAGTCTTGTTTAACAAGGTAAAAAGCCAACTTAAACTTAAACTCTATCTTCCTTTCTACGTTGTTTTATACAGGAACCAAAAACAAATTTAATGTAGTTTCCAATTTAATCACTATTTAAGCGTCATTTTGAATATCTCCCTCGCTTTTCTGGAAAGTTGAGGAATGTTCAGAGAATACTCGTTCTCGTATAATATACAGCATATCCAAACATTAGTGTGTAACAAATTTAGTCAAGGCTCGGGGCAGATTTACTGGGATAATTTGATTGCAAGTTATCTAAATCTAATGCAACGTAAAAGCATATTTTGTTGCATCATACAACTCTCATTCGTTCTGCATGCCAATAGACTGCACCAGTTTTGATAAAAAAAGAACTATAGTACGATCTACTCCTTTTTTACGCTGCATACGGTTACAGTAATACCGAACAATCTGGAAGGTATCGTTTCTCTATTTTTTCCTAGTAGAGGTAAGTATCCCAGCCCAATGATTGCAGAATTTAAGAACAAAGAACTTCACTCATAACTAATTTGTTCAGCTTTAGCATCCTGGATTTTCTAATAAATTTACGTGTTGCTATCAATATTTCTAAGTGATGTCTAGTTGCTTCACATTCCATTTATTTTGTATTGCCTCAAAGTAATTAAAACGTTTTTATGCTGACCAGGCTGACCGCATACAATTAGTTTGCAACATCTCTACAACAACGTTTCCAATTTATAAATTCTTTATCTATAGTACATGTACGGATGAGTTATACATAAATTGCCGTCCAGATCTGTATGTACATGATCAAGCCAGGTGATTTTCATATAGTGATGTAACATAAGGTACTAACCAATTACCGATTGTTAGCATCAAATTGATTGATGAGCGTATGATTGTGAATATGTCACATATTATGAAGTTAGAATATGATCCAGTAATAAAATTCCTAACGAAAGAACAGTTAACTCTGCAGCAAATAAAGAGGCAAAATTTATAATGATTATGAAGAAAATTCTCTTGGTTATACCACTATTAAGGATTGGTGCGGCTCGGCTATGAATCAATTAAAAATCAACCTTGTTAAGGTCGACCAGTTGAGGTGGCATTCCAAGACATTGTTTAACTTGTTGAAGACACGGATTTATGTAACCGGCGTTTGAAGCTATCAGAGATGTTCGCTATGGTGAATGCTTTGGAAACAAGCCTGTTTCAGATTCTACACGATGAACTAGGAATGAGTAAAGTCAGTGCAAGGTGGTTTCTTGATCTTTTTTCTGCTGTTTAACGTCAGCGCCGTGTTAAGTGCGCTAGGGCATTCTTGACACTGTGTGAATCAACAAAGTGGCGAAAAAAGGATGAAAAACGTAGTGACAACCGTTTTCTAGAATTTCGAGGGCATTGTGATGATTGATTACAAAAAGGGTAATACCGCTGTAAATGGTCCTGATTATGCTACATTTCTGCATAAATTGCGTGACATTATAAAACGTGAAGGGGAAGGGAAAGGAAAAGAGAAAAGCTGTGTCGATGTGTGGCTTTGGATATAGGTAAGTTGGGTTAAATCTTCTTATTTTTGTGCCAGGAGTCTGCAGTTAAGCTATGTCCCAACCTTTTGGAGACACCCTGTGTATGTTCTTTTATTTTAGTTTAGGAGAATAAAAGAAAATATGTATATGTCATACAACTTTTATCTAAAGATTAAAATAAATAATTAATTTCTACAATTTAATAAAAATATGTATTTTATTCGTACATATGGTTTACGTGTTTTTTCCTCTCCTGAGAAAAGTATGTTATATGCATATTTTACATATTTTGTAAGATCTGTATTCATATTTTAGCACAAAATTTTGCATATCTTATGTCATATTTCGGACATATGTTTTTCGTAAAATTCCGATCTTTATAGTTATTACCTTTCACTAAACTTTTTTTTTCTAGAGTCGATATCTTTTGAGTTACAGCATGTCAGAAGTTTTTAAAAATGGATTTTGCACAATATCTCGTTAAGCGCTTATGCATACTGAAAATAATTATTATTAATCTTGTAAAGTATAACATAGAGTACTACATATTTCATAGTTTAGAAATTACAGCGCGGCAAACATCGACGTAACGTGTCCGATATCGGCGAATTGGTAATTCATAACTATAGGTTGGAGATTTTAAGCTCCTACAGAGGTATCCTAATTTAGAAATTATTTTAAACTTAAACAAAAATCAAAGTAAGGTATCCTTTAAAAAATCAGTTTTCTTTATTACTATTTTTACGAGGATTGTTCAAACTTGTATCGTAAGCACAGCTTGGCATCTTTTCCTCAGACGTCAAAAGCAATTAATAAGTCATTTGCCCGCACTTGAAAAAATGCTTCTACAGCATTTTCCAGTATTACATTTATTGTTATTGCCTCTTTTCTTTTACAGTCTACTATACTTGAATTTTAAAGTATTGGGCGTCACATTATACAGTGTCTCCAAGATAAGGATGCACAGCATGGGGATCTTGAAAACGGTAAGAGATACAGGATCGGTTAAATGGAATGAAAGTTGGCTATTTATAGGACCTTTTTGTTGGCGTTTGCAAAATTTAGATATCTTGGATAGTTTCAGAGATATTTAAAAAAAAGTAGATTTCTCGATTTTTGTTATTATTTTTTCTTTCTCTTATTTGAAGAGATATCGGAAAACTGAAACCACTTTTCCATTGCCACTTTTTGTTCTCTATTAAAATATGCTAACAAATTTCGGTTTCGAGTAACCATCATCAACCTCATTTTTTTAAATAGACGGAAAAACCATTGAAGATTGTTTTGGATAGCTCTTGTTGTCACGATTCTAATGATGTAAACATGGTAGGCTTATTTTGATTTTGATTTTTTTGTGTTAAACGCTGCTGTGACCAACTGTAATAATTGCTGTTTATCTTCAAAACTTTGGTTGAGCACATGATTCTTGACATAACCCTAAAGGAAAGAAATCTAACGGTGTTAGATCAGGTGATCGTGCAGGCCAGGGTACTGCAGAATGCATTAATTTATAGCATAAGAAATCAAAATAACAAGAAAAAAATGACAACACTTTGGAGAAAATAACAGATGATTGCTTATAACTTGGAAACAAGGGACGAAAGCTAATTTTCGTGTTTATTAATGAATTTGGATTGGAAAGTTAGGCCTATACGGTACAAATTCCATTGTTTTATCTTCTATACTAGCCAAGATACACCATCAATACGTCAAGAATACAACGATGTGTTATTTGTTCATTTTTTTCTTCCTTGACAAACTAACGAAAATAAAGATGAAAGTAACTTAGTAATAAACTATAGTTGGATTAAAAGTCATGCAAATAGTTATAACACAGATGAAAGTATTTTGGTCGTCATTTATATTCTGTATTTTCTTTCGTGTATCGGGTGAAAAAGGCTTTCTCTGTATTCTGTGTCTTTGTTAATATTGGTAAAAAAATTTGATTAAGTGAAATTGATAAACTGCATATTGTTTTTTATTTAATACTTAATTTATATTTGGTCCCCATTAAGAAAACTTCTGTGGACGCCCATAGATGGGGGGCATGTTGGGGGCATGTTGGAATTCTTGTGTTGATAACTAATTAGATGATAATTATTATAGCCTAAATGTATTACAGTGTTAATTCTATATGAATGTGGTAAAATCGTTCTAGAACTTGTTAGTTTACTAATCTTTTGAGGAAGTTGCTGTTGCGAGAATACATGACAAACATTCCTTAGATAACTTTTCCAGTAACTTTCAAATTTAGCACACTCTGTACGGGAGAGTAGTAACATAGATTGCAGTTATTGCTGAATGCAAACATGCAAAATAATAAGTTCATAAGAGCTTTATTGGGTAACTAATATTAATTCTGGTGGTTCAAACTCAACTGATTATTTAACATTATTTCTTCTGTACTTAATAAATAAGATAAGCTATTCACATATCACGGATGAAAGAAATTGTCTGTAAAATTCTCAACTATAAAGAAATAAAAAATTTTAAATAAGAAATTGTACAAACACTAGATTAGCACTGTCCAATAAGTCAATCACTATAGCCATATACGACTAATTAGCATTCGAAATGTGGCTTCCCGACACAATATTAAGTAAAATTACTTGTTTAATATCACTACGAGAGAAAAATAGAATTGTTTTGTCGATGTCGACGCCGCTGACGCGTAGCGTCGGTTTGGAAAAAAAAATCAAAAGTTACCATAAAGTTATCGTACAAACAAATTTGTAGTAACATAACTGTATTTTACTTACCATTAAAGCACTGCACCAGAGAATAAGAATGAAGTACACCAAATTTCTTTGCTCCCTTAACGCTGGATTTTGCTCCCTTAATATATATATAATAAATATATTGACACACCATAAAAATTTCAGCCCTATAAATATTAACAAAAATAGAAACTGCCAACCATATACTTCATTTATCGTAGATCTAATTTTTGCTGATTTAGCGCAAAGCCTTCGAAGATAGGGTACTATCAAATTTATATTTTCGTAGACGTATCTGTTCACGTTTAAAGGATTTAGAGTTTTTATTGTATACATTTGCAAAGGTGTCACTAAACAATTGTTTATCACTTCTATTCTGACTTTCAAATTCATGATGCAATTATGCATTAGTATTACTAAAATTAGATAGTAATATAACATCAACATAAAAGAAGCTTGATAGCAAACGCGTTCTATGGCACCACCCATACCACCCTTAACTAAAAATCCAAAGTAAACTCCAACAGACAATGCATACACAACATTTCCTACTAGCAAGTGAATATAGAATGGTTTTTGCATGTGGCTTGTTTGCAGACCGTTATCCATTTCCATAAAAAGTACTTTCATAACTTTAAATTTATTTGCGTTTTTAAAGGCAGATTGATACATCGTAAAGCCTACAGAAATCATTTGTACAATTATTATTAAAATCTCGAAAAAAAACGATACCGGTGGTACTAATGGATACAAGAAAATCATTCTCAAATATAATGAAATAGCCGTTGCAGTTATATAAAATAGTATTAGACCTGTTGTGTAGTATTTAAAACATCTTAGTTTCTTTCCTTTAGTTAGAGGTGGAAGTAAAGCTAAACAACGAGCAGTATAAACTAATGGTTTTATAAAATAATTATAATGTGTATAATCTCTTTGGGCACCCTTCATTTTCATACAGTGAATAGCACTTTTAACTCCCAGGCAAAAACTTTTACTGAAGAACAGAACGAAAAAAGAACGCAAAACGTTAATTACGTTAACTACATAATATGGATTCTACCGGACGTCAAAGATCTTAAAAGTATTTCTGGTTTATAGCAAAAGGGTGATTAAGAATTGGAATTAAATTTGGGATGTGAATTTGTATTGGAAAAGGGGGTTTTTGGTATCAGTTTTTTGGTTGTGGTCTACATACAAAGAAGCTCATATTTATTTAACGGTTTAGTGATTACTTCTGAAACTTTTTCCACAGATGGGCATCCTTATTTTAGGCATTTCTTGTCTATTCTTCAATTTTGATAACTGCAATAATTTAAGCAGAAAAAACAATTTTGATTTGCCTTCCGGCATGCAATGTGAAGTTAAGTGTTTCCAAAGCAATTAATAAAATAAAACCTGTGTTAATAATGATACGTAAATTTAATGCAGCCAATCAAAATGCTTACAGCAAGTGTTCAAGATGTTCATATTTTTCGACGGTATGTCTTTTGTCTTTTGTTTGGTTTTGCTGAGTTTAGTGGTTGTGGAAGAAAAAAGTAATTTTGATGACGTTATTAAACTGTTAATACTTGGTTGTTAGTTGACAATACTCTTGAAATTTGTGCCTCAAAGCCAATTCCTGAACAAACTGTGTATAGAATTTTAGAAAATGTAGGTTGTGTAATTAATATCTATTACTATAGTTGATTTAAACATTCGAGATACAAAGTCAACTTAATTTTCTTAAGGAGATAAATTAGATAATTTATACTTTTCTGAGTACAGTGACTTCCATAGGACGAAATAAGATATTTAATCGTTATAAAGAGGTGTATCACGAAACCTTTTGCAGTGTTATGTACTATACCTTTTTGTAATCGTTTTGTGAGGTACGTAAACGAAAAAGTAATGTATAACTAAATATATAAGCTTTTCTATTTTTGTATACCCAACATGACATCTGTCAAAGTTAACATCAAAACTTAGGGTAAATTATTATTTTTTCTCATTTTTGTGTAAACGATTACAAAAAACTTGGTTCGATGCACGCAAACTATTACTCGACCTGCGCCTTATGTTTCACACTTCGACTTCACACCTGAAACTGTTATTTATTTGTTTGTTTAATGCTATATGTTTAAAATGAATGGATCGAGATTAAATAAAAGTTAAAGTCAGTACTCGGCGCAGAGGGTTTTTGCGATTCTATGATTTCTAAGTGGACGACACATCAAGATAAACTCCATCTTTAGACTGAGAGGTTTATCAAAAATATTATTTATTGTTATTAAATTAGAGTTGAGGAAGATAGCAAAATAAAATTCGTGTCATCGAATAGGTGGTTCAATTCTTTTCTATTTCAATTTCACCCTCTAGCTGTTGAAAAAAAATGAATAGTGTTAGCTACCAAAAGACGTTGATTGACATTATTTTTAAGTCACAGTCCTTTTTTGGAAACGAAAGTGCACATACATCAGCGTATAGTGATTATAGAAGTAGACCAACTCTTCAAAAATCCTTCGTTCTTTTCAAACGCCAACCGATGACCTTGAAGTAATAGTTGGTGGGTAATTTCAAACAGATGTCGCTACGCTAGTGTCAGTGGCATATGTAGGTTTTCACGAACAAGAAAAACTTTTTCAGTAATTAGGCCAAATTTTCCGTTTATCCACGTCCAGGTTTACTTTTCCGGAAAACTAATGCCGGATTCGTAATCAGCGACCCAAAAAACCCCAGAGTGAGAAAAGCTGGCCCATTTTGGCTCATTTTGCCGATTTTCGTTCAAACTGAACTATGGCTCCTGAAAGTGCATCTAAAAAGATGCATTTTCCTCTGTAGAAATGCAATAACAAAAAACATCCAAAAACTAAAAGGGAGCATTTTTTCTAGACAACTCACAGAATCGATTGCCGCAAACCGCATCAAAATCCATCTTGGCAATTTCTTTTTTGTTTTACTTTGGCCTTTTTTCTGCTTTATTTCCTCTACTAAATGAAATGTCGATTTGCTGTGATTTATTAATGGTCTCGTAATGCAGTTCCTGCATAATAAATAATAAAACGCCTTACAAAAAACCGTGATAGTGCAATCATAAATACAAACCACAAAATCGGAAAGATTGTTGAAATTTGTAATTGTTGGTGCTCAGTAAGAACGGAAGTTAGTGTAACGTACATGCTCCATGGGCTATTCATGAATTTTGTGAACTCCAAGCCGAACATTAAATAAGAATTAGAAATTAATTCAGAAGATATCATTCCATGAAATTACCTAACATGGTTTGATTCTATTAAATTCTAAAAAGGATTTGTTTGTAATTAATGTAACTTAAAGTAGGTAACAATGACATCTTGCACCATCACCTACGTCATAACTTTATTGCCTTTGCAAGTAAGATGCTTACGAAAAACGAAGATGAATTTTAAGCAAATGGCACTAGACTTTGGTTGTATTGATTCTGTCAAAAAGCTTCACATTTGTACATGGTTTTATTAATCGTTTATTAATATAAAATTATTACCTTTTAAAAACGTCTAAACATTACATTAGAGCGCAAACCTAATATGTACTTATATTTTTTTTTATGTACTGGTCCGTCTTTTCTTTTACTCACGTAAATTTAAATTGGTATAGTACTATAAGCATATTGCAATTTCGTACTGTACCTTTAGGCGCAAATAACATAAAAATCTTCACTAAAATACTTCAACTTTCAGTTCAGAGAACGTGCATTTTGTTTTCAAAAATTAATTTTTTATCAAGAAACTCTTACCGAATTCATTCTAATTATATAGTCTATTAATAACAAGAGATCATTAAAATTTCAGTTCCCAGTAGGTTGCAAATTTTTCCGTTGGCCGTAGCTTAGACACAATGCATGCCAATATCTACAAACTGATGATTCTGCCTAGTTTCCCTAGTTTCTAATGTAAACTGTCAATTTGACAGATAATTTTATAGAATAAGCTAAGACGTGAATATAATTTTACGGAATAAGCTAAGACATGAATTTTTTTTCATAGCCTACTGGGAACTTAAATTTTAATGATCGCATGTTATAATAAGTTATACTTATGGTGAGTAATTAAAGCGCAAGATATCTTCTAGCAACACCTCTATTGACCATCTGACCGCATGTGTATGAGCGCCAAGTGTTCTACATAATACCATGAAATCCGATTTTCAGGTATAATAAGAAGTGCCTTTTCGAAAAAAAGAGTGCAGTGCTACACTTTTTACGTATTTTTACATTCTCTTTCGAGTCGATACGACGTACAGTTCCGGCGCCAACATAGAAAAACCAAAAACGACGAATTACCAAAAAAATTTAAAATTTTATTCTCCGAAAGTCCTTCTCCCAACTCGACTGAACTTCTAGGGGAAGCAAACAGGAGTTCAGGAAAGATAAATTTTAGATTTCGAGATTAATTGTCACCAAGCAACGTTATCTAGGAAGTTGGAGCGAAATAGGGCCTCAGTCCGTTTCCAAAGTCCTTTTTAAAAATCAGCATTTCTATTTACGAAACATTTAACACGACGCCAGCGGACAATCGTCTCCGTTCTCGACATTCTAAATTGCAAGGCCGGCCGCCCAGTCCACAACCGTATCGTTGCCGTTTACAGATTTTCCTGTTTTTTTATCTTTAAGATGATCTCGTAGAAAAAGGTCATATAGAATCCATTTTCTGCCCCGTTCGACGGTGCGTCCGACGGTACTAACGCCGAGTCACTAGCACCTCGAGTAAGAGCACTGGACAGGTTGCAAAGAGACCAAATTTACTTTTTCCGCTGTAACCCATCACTCTAACGGTTGCCGGCCACTGGTAGTCGCCCAGGAGGGTTTGCTAATTGGACCTTGTTCCTTTGTTTGGGAGTTATGAATTATCTAAGCAGGCATCTGAACATGCCATAAAGAACAATGGAATTAACCGAATCGAGTCGAACTTCTCGCACTCCTATAATGTAGATCTCGAATATTACAACGATCGAACAATCAAGACGGTGTTAGTGGGCATTACAAGATTGGCAAAAAGCCAGAACGATTTTTGGAAGAAATTAGGAGTTTTTTGGTTTACCATCGGAAATTAGTTTCCACTGGTCGATAATACTCACAAATCTTCGTCGAATGGCGAAACGTTTCAGAGCTAAAAGCCTTCCTAGACTCGCACCTTCTAGCAACCGAACCAGAAACAGTGAAAAATTGATTCTAGCGACGTCAGACCCAGATGAAGACACCAACGGACATACCGAAGAACGTTTCTATATCTTCTAAAAACCCCTACCCCGATCCCCCGCGCGGACGTCTATGGCATGCAATTACTTCACGCGGTTATGCATATGTTAAAGAAATAAGAATTTTCTCATATAACTTTGACCACGTACCTATATCTTTAAAACTAAGCGTTTTTGATATAAGTTTATTTTACCTCTCGGAGTTATCAAGATTCAAATTGAAACACCCTGTATACTTTTAATTGATTATGTACATACTTCTTTCTTATTTCGGATTTGTTGACTGTTGTAGTATATAACGACTTAAGGCCAATATTAAACATATGACAGAAGAGAATAAATTCGTAGCCGATGTAAATAAAATATCCGAGTCTGTTATATGCAATATAGGTCGTATGTCATTCAACAGTTTTTGTAAAACAGCCTTTGAAGGTATTAAAACCAATTTGATTTTTTCAATTCAACGTTACAAATGTCAGATTTAAATTTGATTATTCTCGTTAAAATTTAATTCCAAACACTAGAAGGTATTACAAATATCGGAAGAGTTTTATGACTTTGCAGCTCAAACATTGGTATTAACTTGTTTATTATAAAAATGCCTTGACAAGCGTCCAATAATCCCACGGAAATACAGGTATATCGATGTACTCCGTTCATCCAAGTTATTCATTTACGACTTGACTGTTAAACCGAGCTTTCCTTTTTCCCGATATGCGGTTTGTGGTCAATCAGGTACTGCTATAAAACTCTTCCCATATTTGGAATACTATATGTAATATAACTGTATTTACTTACCGTTAAAGCACTGCACCAGAAAATGACAATAAAGATCGCAAAATCTTTTTGATTTTTTAAAGCTTCTGTTTGTTCCCTTAATATAAACCGAATAAATGTATTAATAGCCCATAAGTAGTCCAGCCCTATAAATATAAATAATAGTAGAAACTGCCAACCATATATTTTATTTATTGTAGATCCAATTTTTATAGTCGTAGTATAAAGCCTTCGAAGATCAGGTACTATCAAGTTTATATTTTCATATGCATATCTATGTACGTTTAAAGGACTTAGAGTTTTTATTGTGTACATTTGCAATGGTGTCACCAAACGATCGTTTATCGCTCTTATTCTGACTTTCAAATTCATGATGCAATTGTGAATTAGCAGTACCAAAACTAGATGGTAGTATAAAAACAGCTCAGCGGAAACTCTATAGCAAACGCCTATTATATCATCACCCTTAATTAAATATGCAAAGTGAGTTCCAACAGCCACAGCATATATAACATGCCCTGCTAACAATTCAACATATAACAGTTTTTCAAGCTCCTTATATTGCACATGATTTGTTTTCAAATTGTTATCCATTTCCATAAAAAGTATTTTCATAATCTTAAATTTACTAGCGTTTTTAAAAGAAGCCTGATATATCGAAACTACTACCGAAAACATTTGTAGATTTGCTACACAAGCCTCGAAAAAAAACGATACTGCTGGTACTATCGAATACATGAAAATCACTCTGAAGTATAATGAAATAGCCGTTGCAGTTACATAAAATAGTATTAGACCTGTTGTGTAGTATTTAAAACGTCTTAACTTATTTCTTTTAGTCAATGGTGAAAGTAAAGCTAAACAACGAGCAATACAAACTAATGGTTTTATAAAATAACTGTAATTTCTATTATCTCTATCAGTGTACTTCATTTTCATACAGTATTGGTGGATAGCACTCTCAGCTTCTATGCAAAAACTACTTTAAACTATATCCTTACAAATAAAAATTAATTCAATTACATTTTAATACAAGCTTTGTAAGATAATGACTTATCATCTGTTTTGTGTTTTTTCTCAGTGTTTGCTATTTATTTAACTTCTTTAACTTCTAGCAATAAATACTATGTAGATAAGTGGCTTTTGGATAACTAATTAAGCTAATTACAATAAAAA
>VTPC01003094.1:4040-50594 GCA_011009095.1 Ignelater luminosus | reverse complement strand
TTTACCAAAAATGTTTTTGTGCAAAATGGCCCAATAAAGATTGTTTGTAAATTTATTCCTACGGCATCGGCATCGAGATCGTGTTCTATCAAGTATGGGCCAACTTTAGTCGAAGAACTTGGCGTGGCAGTTCAACTGGAAAGTGACCAGACTGTTGACTATTCATTTATTTATTTATTCTCGTGTTTGAACTACTAAATATATTTATCAAACCAGTGGAACGGGAAGCGTATTATGTACTGTCATTTTTTTCTTTGTCAAAAACAAAGTAATTACTAATTTAAACTAATAAGGCTTCTAGCAATTTTTTTTATTGAATTATTAATAAGATTTAGTCACAAGACCATATCAAAAACGATTTGTCCTGTTTTATTAGCGTTTAGCTACATAATCGTTCTAAAGTTGATTGACATTAACATACCTTTATGGAAGTACTTCTAATGTAAATACCAGTAGCAATGCCGGTATTCAGGCATTCAAACAGAAAAATGCAGTAGTATTGATAAGGAAACTAGCAAAATGTAAACTTTCAGCTTTCGTAAATAGTTATTTGCAATTCTTATCATATATCGATGGAAAAAAAAGCCAGAACAAGAATTTACATTTTACCAATCCTCTTTTTGTACAGATTTAAGTTAGGGTCAAAATAAATCTCGAAATCCCATATAGTAAAATGAAAATGTCAAAGTAATTGGGATCTATTAACAGGCATAAATAAAACATCTGGGAATGCAAAGTATAACCACAACGAACTCCGTTTTGTTACTGTTTTTCAAACTTCGGCGGCTATTTTGACCAAGTTCCCGAGGTGATGTTAAAAAACTCAAAGTATACGTTTGTCTTATTTTCTGATGTAGAATACGATTCTAAATTAAAAAAAAAATTTGAGAATTTTTTTAATTTCGGCGGCCATTTTGATCATGTTTCCGAAGAGTTATCAAAAAATGAAATTTGACAAAAAGTGCAGACAGACATACAGACCGACTTTGCAAATTCAGTAACGACACCTTCGGAGTTCGTTGAAAATGCTCAAAGAAAACTGAGTTAAAATCAAGCAACCAAAAACTTCGGTCTGAAGTCAAATGACCTTGTCAAAGTATGAAACATAAGCACCGCAGCAACTATTACGGTATTCTTCAAAGCAAAATTACTTCTTCACTGATTGATTTTTACGTTTGGCAAGCCTGTTTAATTTCTAAAATTATTCATTAAAATCACACCTATTGTAATATATCTGAGTTACAATCTCCAAAGTAAGCATTACTTAATTTAAAACG
The DNA here is from genome assembly GCA_011009095.1 of Ignelater luminosus. Classification (NCBI taxonomy): domain Eukaryota; kingdom Metazoa; phylum Arthropoda; class Insecta; order Coleoptera; family Elateridae; genus Ignelater; species Ignelater luminosus. The sequence goes on along the minus strand of VTPC01003094.1, from coordinate 49,317 downwards.
AGTTACTGCATCGTTAGGTTTGGAATGGAGATTTTGTACTGATAGAGTGCAGTAAACATGGGTTAAGTAGCTGAATAATATACCGGAAAGGCAAGAGAGGAGATTACGATCGTTGTGTTATAGTTATGATTTTCACAAGTATTGAGGCACAAAACAAATTATTATAAATTTTAGAAAAAGTTTAGTTTCTAACTAAGTACGTACTGCAATGTTGGATGTGGTATTGAATAGCTTTTGTCAGTATTTCAGATTGATGTACCACAACAATTTACCCTCAAATGGTAATGGTTAATGATTACCACGCTCATCTAAAACGTATTAGTGCACTGAGAGAACACATATCACAATCAGTTCTAACCGCACTGTAAATGAGGGGATATTTAGCTGAATATTCGTTAAGGAAGATTTCCATAATGTCCAAGTCAAATCGAATTATTTATTTCATTGTCTATCTGTTGGAGATGAATCTATACTTGCAAAACAAGAAAATTAATTAATAAAAATCCGCAAAAAGTAATGTTAAAATACAAATTATAAAACACTGTGTAGTCAAAGTTTGATTTTTTGAAGTATAGGACAGACTTTCAGTGTTCGACAATTCTGTGGACAAACATAATTCCTAATCACAATATTTATAAACTCAAATAGGTATTTAATTAGAAAAAAAAGTTTTTGATTGGTGTAAGTTAACTTTAGCGTGACCATACATTATTTTTTATATAAATCGAAGAGGTTAAACTAAATTTTACACGAACAAAATGTACGTCCCACGTAAACTTAGTAAAAGAGAAGATTGTTTCACATTTTAAATTTATTTAAAATTAAAATGAGTTTACAAATTCTCCAAAACTGATTCATATCTAAACTCTGAAGTGTTTAAATAATTTATTCGTTTTAAATTTTGAAAAGGTCAAGAGTAAAAAGTTAAAACGAAAACTGATCCCTCAGATGTGAATCAAATGTAATTAGTGGAATTATATGTGCGTCCACCTACTCGTAGGACTTTGACGAATCGATGAGCGACCTGGTTTTCGAATGATTCCCTTGTATGAGTTCTATTAGCCCTAGTAAAGGGATGCGGTCAGCAAAAGGATCTGTTGCAAATTTAATGCCTTTCGTAAGCAATAATAACGTCTTTACGACAGGACAATGGTGGCTTATGGAGGAGCACATCGATTGTTATCTGCTCTTTAGGAAAATGGCTTCTCATTTCACTAACATATCCCTGTGGAGAAACCCTAATGGTGAGCATAAGAAAACTGAAATGAACCGAAACTTCCGGGTTTCTATAAAGTTTTTCGTGCAATAAAGAAAATTAGTTTGTTTTGAAAGAACGTTGACAATGATATTTTTTTTGTCGTTGATTCTGTAATTTATTGTTTTACTATGATAATATTTTTATTGTAGCAAAAAATTAAGAGAATATTGTTTCGAGTATAAAGCACATCACGTTTTAACAAAAGTTGTGAAAAGAGTTAAAAAATTTTATTCGTCTAGATCTGAAACGCAACAAGCCTTCCGATTGCCTTTTAGTACGCTGTCCTGTCTGGACTCAAACTATCACACTAAGTAGTTTATTTCATACCAAAGCTGAATTCTGATAACCCTAATGCGAAAAAGCTTTTGTCGGGAAAACATGACAGTAATAATAATTGAAATCCAAGAGGCATTGTTACTGATTCTATTTAAATTCAGCGTTAGGGTAGTATTACGCAAAAACCGCATTTGGTTTCTTTCAGTGCAAAATCCCGAGATGAATAAAATAAGACTTTTCTTTTATCTTGTTTCTAAAGGGCCTTTTTAACACGTTTGTGATGCGTGACAGACGAGTGACGGTTGGCGTCATATGTGGGATTTTCAAATCATAAAGTCTTATTCTTAAGTCAGGCAATGTCAAATATGCCAATATTGGGAAAAGCAAAAGAAAAATCAATATTTACCGACGCTTTTAATATAAAATGCGAGGTCTGAATACCAATCGCGACATTAAAGCCGAAAAAAATATTTAAATCGATCAAATCCTTTTACATTATTTAAGAATCCACATTATCGGATATAGCAAATAAGGACGTGTTAATTAAATTTGTCACGACGCTTCAATTAAGTTATTCAGCTCATATATATTCAGAACCCACGAGCCACCCCTGAATGCACTATGAATACAAAATACACTGCAATGCATCCGTTCTTCACATATTGATTCTCAGGTTCCATTTTTATACGCCGCTTCTTGTGAGGAACATCACAGGATTTACTTGGGATATCCTAAATGCCCAATTTGTCATTTTCAGAGGGCTTGTTTCAGTGAACAAGTCCCTTTTCAGGATTTTAAACAAGACCACTGTGATATACTTATAGGTCAGAGAGCATTTGATGGTTTCAAGAGAGTGCTTTTTTTTGTAGAAAGGACTTATAAATCCTACACATACAAATTACTTTACGTAAATTCTTGAAACTACAAATATCCTTTTTAAATTTATATTAAATTGCATATAATTTAACATAACATTATCTGTTTTACTCACAAAGTTAATCAAGTTTTAATTAAATCAATTTCAGGAAACTTTTAAATAAACTGCATAATTAAAAAGGTTCAGTTAACTTTCTACGATAGGGTAATGCATAAATTATCTGATATAATCGACCATGGTACAACCCAAATTTAGTTACATTTTGGTATTTTAGCTTGCAAAATTAATGTTGCCTTTAAAGTCAAATACAAACCAAGTGCATAAAAATTATGAATGCATCAAATGAATTTGTTTAGCGTCTGCAACTATTGCTTTCAGGCGCGTCAAGTTTGAGAAGTGACGTTTGAATGTAAATTTCTTCGGCGTTGATTGGCAGTAATACGGAAACTGTTCTTGGTTACAGTTTCCAGATAACGCCGACCTTCAACGTATCTACTTTACATAAGAAACTTGAAATCAAATAGCCGTCAACTTGACACCTTTAAAATGAAGCAGCGAGCGATATTACTTTAGCAAAATGAAACGAACTTCTTGTGGTGGAGTTACTAAAGCTTTTGACATCCAACTGAATATTCTTTCAAGATTTAATCAAACTTAACTCAATAAAGACATAAAAGGTTTATGCTTTAATATTCTTTAGAAAGTTAATTTGAATGAAGTATGTACAGTGGGTGCAATTTGTAAAAGAAAATCAGAATGAAGCGTTCAGGAATTTAAAACAAAGAAGGAAGGATGAATACTAAATGCATGCTATTAGAACAAAAAAAGGTGAAATCAGAGAGTAGTTAAAAAATCAAGGGTTGCTAGGTGTATAAAAGAGAAATGATCTTGTTAAAGCAGACGAGACGCAGGGAAAATCGTTTAGTATACCTTGACAGCGTCAACTCAGCTAATGCCTGTTTCAGTTTTAAAGACATATCAGGAAAAATGTCATTAATGATCGTTGGAACCTAAGTGAGATTAAAGGTATTAAAGAATACTCAATCTAACGATTTTTATGAATATAGAAATGCGTTTTTCGACTAGATGTATTTGTAAAATAATATTATATCTAATAACGGATGCAACAGACAAAATTCTATTATAAAACTCCTGCAGAAAAAGCTACAGATATATCTATGCGGTGTAGTAGAAGAATCTTAAATTACTTACAAAAATGTCAATATGTTTAATCGTCTCTTGTGAAAGAACTTTGCTTCTTCTTATTATGCATCTTAATAAATGTACTAAGTTAACTCACTCATCAAGTTTCGTAAAAAATAAACGAAAACAAGACATATCGCCTCAAATCTTAAATTTCAAACATTGAAATTTTTTAAATAAAGTTAGTTTTGTAATATCTGTAACGTGAGAATTAACAGTCCGAGAGTGGCGGATAAGTCCTCCTCAAGCTAATGACAGTATATTTTAATAAAATAAATAAACAGATAAATGAAGTGCAAAGAAAGTTTTAAACCTTTTCAACGCGGGAGCATTTCTTTAGGCGCACCATATTAACTAAGGGTACAATATGTCTAATTATACACCACAGTACAGACCCTCCACCAGAGAACCACAGCTGAAGGGCCATTTGTACCGACCTCGCTTAACTAAACTAGAGCTTAATCTATAGATATGAATGTCATAATCAATACTGTATCCTTAAAGTGAAGCTCTAGTTACATCTTAGCGAGATCAGCGCAAACGGCCCTTAAGAATAACAATAATAACATCCCGAAACATTAATACCTAGACTTTTATAAAAGTTAAAAAATCCCTAAGTTGTAGGTTACATGTTTTGGTAAAAAAAATTGCAAAATTCTCTGCTAAATCAAATTATGAACTATGAACAAATTAGAAGAAAATTTTACCAAAACTCTATAAAAAATAATTTATGTGACTAGACAAGTAAAATCTTAACATTCTCTTGATACATTAACTCTTTCTTGAAGATGCAAGTTGGAGGTGTATCTTCTAACCTTAGTGTAGGTGTAAATTAGTAAAATTGTTGTTTCTCTGCTTTTCTTCTTATGTCAGTGTATTACTATATTTAGATTTTTTTGCACAAAATTTCAAATCCGATGTTTTAGCATCCAATATCAAGTTTTTAGCAGAAAGACACTAGTGGGATTTTTTATTCTGTTGATGTAATCTTTTTCCAATTGTTTGAAAAACCATTTGGGCTTGCGCAGAAACACGTACAAGCAAAAGTTGTAAAGTCTACACATAAAATTCTAATTTCTTCTAGCAGGTTTCACATGTTGTTCAAATCGGATTGAGCTAAGTATCCAAAATTATTGCGACTAAGGATTTCCAAAACTCTTTAATGTCGAAATTCTTGACAGATGTCATGAGACTGCTTTGGGCGCAAAACTTTTCTCAAAACTAAGCTGTAATGCTAAAATAATAAAAACTAAATTTTGATACTGATGATTTCTTAACGTCCATTTTCCTTATCAAACTCCCTAGCTACTTCTGAGCGAGTATCTAAGTATGTCTGTATATCAAACACTTATAGATGTATCATTTCCGAGAAAAATATAACAATTAGATGCACTAAATTACAAATGACAATACTTTCAGTTAACAACGTGTGGTGACTAATTAACTATTACTAATATAAAATAATTAGGCTAGCTTTAAAAGGGACACTATAGTATATATTCGATTTCTGTGATTAGTCATATGAAATAATAATTCATAAAACGAACAATTATTTAGTTGCTATAGGAAATTTATTTAATCCATATAATTCTAGAGAGTATTTTTAAAAACTTTCTAGTAGTCAAAATAAAGCTTGACCTCACAGTGAAAATCTGTACACAACAAGTGCCAAGTTTTAGTACATTTATATTTCTGTGGTAAGCAGTTTGCGTAAGTAAATAAAATTTTATTCAAATGGATTAGTTTGTGCGGTTCCACTGTTAGTTTATTTAATTTAATAGCTAGTATATTTAATTCAGAAATTATTATATCATGCCCTTTATTTATAACAATTTTTCGCATAAAGGTCATAGCAAGATAAGTATTTGAAATGTAACTCTTGTTATGTCCGAAGGTGTTTTTCTTAAAGTATTAATCATTCAAGAATAATATAATACAGGGTGAGTAGTAAAGATGAGGGAATCAGTTCCTTTTAAAGAACGACTCCGACCCGTTCCGTCCTTTTTAAAGAACACTGCCAAAAAGCCGTTCTTTTTTTCCCTGGTTCTTGTTTTTGTTTTTTTTTTGGTCGACAGTCTCAACAACAACTAAAATAATAGCAGCAAATTGGAAAAAATATAACCAAATTTAAAAAGAACGAGAACGATTCTTTTTGACATTTGAAAACGCCCGTTCTTGATCCCAGTAAAGAACGACTCCAAATAAACGACTCCGAAAAGATCGTCACATCTCTAGTAAGTAGTAATTAGTAAGTTTCTTTTCTTTCCTTGCAGCATTTGCAGGTATCGTTACAAAGCTGATATGAAAGTCGATTTACATTCGACTTGCAAACCATAGGTGTCCTGGTAGGTATCGAACTTCCAAAAATCCCTAGTAAAGCTACAGAATGTCTGGACAACAATTCACGACGGATTACAAGGCAAACAAGCTATCACATGTACGCTCACGAGGCAACAAAATCACAAAAGCCTGTCCACTCAGGGTTGAGCCCGCTCAACTGAGGTGTCTTTTACGTTTTCTTAAAAAGCAATGGTATTCGGACTGTGTCGTAGTAGCTTATGGTGAAGTAACCTTGTAACTAAAACCAGATATCGACTTGCGAGACGTGCACGAAACATCTTCGCAGAGTCGATATCCATCTTGATGCAATACAGCTGAATTGAGGAAGGTTACTTGCCAATGCTCAAAACAAGTCTTATTTAGCTTACGCAGGCAAGTTCAAGTATTACGCCGGTAACTTGTATTTGTGATATCAAGCTGGTAGTTTTGCAAACCTATAAACCATAATGCTAACCACCTCCGAAAAGTTTTATTAGAGAAATCAACTAACGTACAGTGTAGCCACTTACATATTTAACTTTATTAGCTGTCTGAGCAACATGTAAAGAGATACCACGACCGCCTGAAGCGTATTGACCAATTCAATAACTAATCTGTGTTTCTGGGAATAACATTCTGCTCAGCCATAAAATTGTTCAATCATGAACGAAACTAATCAAAGTGTAAGGGTAAATTTTTTATCACCGTCACATCACAGTTTGATCAATTAGGGTACCTGGTTTTCTCAAGATTTTCGTGCTTGAAAGTTCGCTTTGTGCTGATTGCGCACCGAGTGAGAGAGGGGTCGGATTGGAGTCGAGAGAGGTGTTTAGAGAGGTATGTGAGCGGATGTTCGTCGCCACAGTGCTAATTTTAGTTTGTTCTATTTAAATTATCTTGAGTGCCACAAGCCTCTATTATCAGGGGCTTGTTTCCGGGGATCAATTTGAAAGGCTGTGGTGCTTGGTTCGTCCGCTCTCGTTGTTGGAAGCTGAGTCCAGAGACTTCAAGTTCCCGGCTTATATGTATGGTTCATGATCTTAGAGAGAGAAAACGAATTTGTTGGTCCAGCCAGGGTTCTGGAAGAGATCATCTCATCATCTCAAGTAGAATGCCCTACGGGAAGGGAAATCCTGTAAAACTTCCTGATACTAGAATAATTAAACACAGGTTGTAGTACTGATTTAAAGCGAATTTAAACCATAAACATTAGGGATCTTTTTAAATAAAAATACAAAGGGAATTTAGTTAGGAATAAATAGAAATTGAATCTAAATTCATATTGGTTTTGCTATTGCTATAATTTAATTTGAAGCACCCTAATTTTTGCCGTTTTTGCAAAATCTAGTGCGAGTTGCCGCGTCTTAAGAGTTTTTTTGCAACTTAGGAAGCAAGTCTTTAAGTAGCGGTTTTGTGTATTTCTGTTTCAGGAATTAAAATTATTTTTATTGGCCATTTCTGTTCTCGACGTTTTCACACAGCTGTGGGAAAACATCGGAATTGTCAGTTGGCAAGTCAATGCTTTTTTTATAAACCCATTAGTTAATTGTGTTAGCTTTTTAAGATTGAGTTGTTTTAAACTCTTTAATTTAATAATTATATATTAGAAACCAGATTTTTATAAATCGTAATTTTAAATAAGGTCTCGCATTTTAAAAATTGGTATATTTATTTATCACTATGAGTGGGTTCGGCGATAGATTTTTAGAATAACTTTTATGTGGTCGTTTCTTGATATATTGAAGTTTAATTTAAAAATTTAAATATTGATAGAGATTTGCGTTAACTTTGTTGTTCAATTTATTAATATGTTGATCAAATTGAAATTTTATATTTACCATATTAAAAATTGTGTTTGAATTTAATAAAAGATTCCTAGTCAACGTAATATACAGGGCACAGCTAAATTTGCTTGAAATTTGTATTTTTATTGTTATATTCGTATGGGTAATGTGGTGGCTTTTTTTGAGATTCTATTTATACAAATCTGTTGCATGTCATATTTAAGATAGATTATTGAAAAGTATAGCCGTGTTGTCCAATTTGTTTAAGGTTATTTATACAATTTGTGTAGTAGGTTGATTCTCGAATTCGTTATTGTAGCATTTACATTAGTGGTTATTGTTATTTTGTTGTGTTGTTCCTTTTTGGGACTGGCGCCTTGCTATTTGGTCAATACATCGCTTATTTAAAGTAAAAGGTGTTTAATTGAGTATAACTCCTTCTTACCTGCACCCAAGGCCACCCTGAGCTTTGCCGGCCTAGGGCATTACAGTCCTAGTTAAACTAGAGAAATTCAGATTTAAATATTGTAACGCAAGGCTACGTTACAAAGGTTTGAAGTATTTGTATAGGTACTATTTGCATCAACTAGATCGTTATTTTTCAAATTATCCAACTTAAAAGCTAACTAGAAAAAGTTTCAGATTTTATTAGCTTTCGTCAACTTCAAACAAGCTTTTACTAAATTCGGCGCAAAATATTCTACACTTTTGATGAATTTACATACTTCGGCTATTATCTTTTATTAATCTGACTTGATTTTCTGCTACAAACGGTTACACTGGGTTTTGTGAATGTGAAGTTTAAATCTTTTCTTCCAAAAAAATGCTGAGATCTCCATTTCCATATGCTTAGTACAAAAAGCTGGGCATATAACTAAAACTAACTATTTACTACTATCGACGCCATTATGATTGTTTAAATAAAAACCTCTTCATGTCTGAAGATATATTGTACCTATCGAATTGAAAGTCCAGTGCATTACTTTCAGATTTCAGTCATGAAAGACCTAAATGGTTTTTGCGGAGGCATCATTGAAAACAAAAAGAAACAAAGAATGCAAAAAATCTGTTGCGGAAATATAACTAAGATCTTACAAACAATCTATCTAGTCGCACCATTTGTTGTCACTCTACGAAATTATTGCTTGTTCAGACTTAGATTTATCCAAGTGTAAATATGCTATTCTTAGATATTTTATAAATAATTTACAAGAGAACTGCTTTGGGCAAATGAAAAAGTCATTGTTAGCTTTTTGATTATCAGTGACAGTGATATCTGTTGAAGTAAATCTACAAAAATTATTGCATATCATTTATGACAGTATTTCAGAAATAAAGAATGTATGTTACCCTACCAATCTACAGCTTATAAGCAAATGAGAGTTCGACGATAGCTCTGGGTATAATTCTTACAAACCGAAATCTACCCAGACTTATTCCCTTCCTTTAGCTCGTGCCATAAGTTACTGAAAAAAACCAAAATGCTGTTGTATAAAGTTCATTTAGTTCATCATCAAAGGCCAGGAGATGATCTCCGAATAGTTTTTACAACTATAGTGATACATGCAAAAAGATAACAAATACTTGCTAAACTTTTGTTTCTGAACAGTACTGACATTTAAACAAGAATATCTTGAAAATATCTGACTTTCTTAAATTTCTTTATACGACAAAAAATACTCTACACTATATTGAATGATCCTTCAAATGCCTTACATTTAAACGTTTTCAGGATTGAAAGATACCTTTGCACCAGAGCACTATCTGCATTTTAAGATTTGAAGTATGTAACTGCATTGGCATAAAAATAAAACTATTTTTACTTTATAGCAAATACCGTTTACAAAATTCAAGTATCTATCCTGTTTAATTTTACTGAATATTTGACCTGGGAGTCTTAAGTGAAACGCCCTGTATACGCATATCTTGATTTAAATATGAGTCGCGATTTCTTGTTCTTATCGACTTTGCAGGTTTTATTTCATGCAATATTACATTCTTTTCATTTCTGACTAAATTGTTTTATTTATTCAAAGCCCCTAAACTTTTGTTTTGCATCTGCAGACTGTAACTACAAAAGTGGTTGCATTGTCTTGGAATCAGATCTTACTAATAGTAACTTAAAATGATTTTAAAGTTTGGTGTCAGTCATCTAATCTAATCATCTTATTGAACAAGAAGAATAAAAATTGTGCCATCCCAGTTAATGACGAGAAAAAATTCAAAATCGAAGAAACATTTCTTTGAAACTTGATACTCTTGTTTTTTTGTTGAATTTGACAACCATTGCCAAACTGTTAGTAATCTTAAGACGAATTAATTTATAAACTCCGCTAAAATGACAGAAAAGTTATATTAAACAAAATATTTAATTTGATGTTATCAAAAAAAAAACTTCAAGCTTTTCTTTTTTAGAATTAAAAAGTTACGTTCAATTTTATGAATGATACATATTACTCTACACTCGAAAAGGTAACAATCGGAAATTTTTCCTATATCCTTAAAATACGAGGGTCGTTTGAAAAGTCCGTGCAAAGTCAGAGAGATGGCACTACTGGCGCATATCGAGGTTATGTTTAGTTAGTAGCATCTCTTGGAAGAACGCACACCAAGTTTCAGCCAGATCGGTCTATTTCTTTGTGTTTGGCATTCGTTTGAATCGAAGAAGTCGAGTGATTTTCAAAAAATGGACGAAAAAGATTACTTTATGAAAGGCAAAACGCTTCAGGAGACTAAAGAGAAGCTTGGTAAACATTATGGTGACTCTGCACCTTCGATTAGAACAGTTTATAAGTGGTTTCAAAATTTTCGGAGTGGCCATATGGGCACAAGTGACGCTGAACGTTCTGGACGCCCTGTTGGCAAGGAATAATCCTCATCGACTATCTGGAAAAGGGTAAAACTATTACAGGTGCATATTATTCATCGTTATTGGACCGTTTAAAAACCGAGCTGCAAGAAAAACGCCCACGATTGGCCCACAAAAAAGTCCTTTTCCATCACGACAACGCACCAGCTCACGCCTCAGCAGTTGTGGTCGCAAAATTAATGGAAATAGGGTTCCAACTCGTTTCACATCCCCCCTATTCTCCAGACTTGGCTCCCTCGGACTACTATTTGTTCCCCAATTTGAAGAAATATCTGGCGGGAAAAAGATTTTATTCAAACGAGGAGGTGATTGCAGAAACGAATGGCTATTTTCCAGACTTGGACAAATCCTATTATTCAGAAGGGATCAACAAACTAGAGCAGCGTTGGACGAAGTGTATAAGCCTAAAAGGAGACTATGTTGAAAAATAAAAAAGTTTACCCCAAACAATTAAGTGGTTTTTATTTTTGCACGGACTTTTCAAACGACCCTCGTATAACTAAGGTCGTTGAAATTAGCAGAATGGTAGCTATTCTAGCTTTGAGACTGAACAGCAAAAGATTATTAACATTTTAGATGAAGATATTTGCTTGAATAGGATAGCTATAGAGTCCTACATTCTGTGTACTTTTGTATAATTACAGCTTTTACTGCGCCTAATGTTTCTTCAAAGTGCAAAGGCAACTAATAGCATCTAATCAAATAATACACTAATTGTCATCAAAATGTAATTTAATCCATTCGAGACATGCCTGACTAACAAATTATTATTACAATTCGACAGATTTAGACCAACTCACTAGCCTCCTCTATAATTATATTTGCTGACCTTTATTTAAAATGCTAAAAGAATATTTATTAAGCCATATTTGCGAACAAGCAAAAACCTTTTCATAGAAAACATTAATTTTCAATTTAACAGCCAATTTACAAACCACACACCACGCCTGGTGAAGTTACGTAGAATTTATTTAGCAAGAAAGAGACCACTAAAATCTGATTGAAACGTGGTGGGTCCCACATTCAAGATGGTATAAAATATCTTTTTTCTACGCTGCTGTACCACGTATAAGAAGCACGTGTGATCTCAACTGTTTGTTGTTTGAGGTTTTTCTGGAAATATCGTTTTCATTTTATATGTGAAACAAAACTATTATTTAATTGTTTTTCTCTTTTAAAACTAAAAAGAACTAATAATAAGAGGTGCATGAAATACACTGTTATTTTGTAAAATAATTGTAGGTTTCAGATATATAATTGTGGCGGTTTTAATAATTGAATGTTTAATTTGTGTGTATGTTTTAAAATTAAAACCGGAGTTATTAAATTTTAGTTTACTAAAAAGCAATTAAATTTAAAATGAATTAAACTAAAACTATTTCATAATTGCGATTTTAAACGTTCCAAGTTGCCATAAATAAAATACTAGAGTTTTACTGAATAAATGAGAAAATTAAAAACTAACTAGAAAACCAATTAATGTATCCCAGTAATTTGTTGCTTAATTTAATTTCTCTTGTTTTGTGGCAGCTTTTGAATTTATGATTTAAGTTAAATAGGGTGTAAATAAATTATCAATTGCAGCAATCAGCGTTTTGCTCACGCTTTGGAATACTAGAAAATTACTTGTTTTGAAGGTCAGAGTTTGTTTGCATATATTTGAATAATCAAGTTGAGATAAACTCATCTAATAATGTTATTCGAGGTTTACCACTGAGAATATGGAAGAGTTTTGCCCCCATTTAGAATCAAATGTTAGTATTTTATGCAGAATCTGGCAGTCCAGGCGATGATAGTTTCGACAACAAACTGCAAATGAACAGACGGTTTTAATTAAGGAATAATTGTTATATCGTTATAATTAAAGCTAATGAGTAACAATAAGAAAAATTAAGATTTCCTATTGAGAAATATTTCATAAAAAAAGTCTCTTATAAATTATTATTCCTAATTAGTAAAGTAGGTATGTCAGGTATGACAAACTTTTAAATTATTACATACGGGGTAAATCGTGAATGAGTTGATAATTGACTGAATACATAAACACATTTAAGTTACCTTAATAATAAGATTGTGCAAACTAATTAAACAGTAATCTAAAGATGATGCTGCCACAAAATTATATCCTCCTTGTGTCAACGCTTCTCTGTAAAATAAGTTGTGTTGACTACAAAATCCCTGTAGACATCCACTGTTGAGAGGTAAGCATTATGTTGTCACCGCGTGACGGGTTTAATAAAAAGCAGTTCTCCATTAACTCATTAGCACAAATTAGTTTTCACTATTGAAATTATTTACCTTCTTAGAGTATCTAGCAACACTTCAGAGCGGCTTGTTTTGAGAGAAACTTTAGTGTTCACTATTAAGATAACTTACGGCATAATCTCTCTCTTATTAAAAGATTTGGGTTACCCTTCTTTTGAAATATAACTTACGAGAAAATAAAGAAAACTGAGCGGTTTATTTCTCAAAACCAGATTTAAAGTGAATAATTCGGAAGACCTAAAATATAAGTTGATGTTATTTTTATTCTCTTTGAGTGCTATTTCAATTTATTTTACATTTATTTCACGTGAAAAGTTGTGTTCAAAAAAGGCTTTTGCTTTGTGAATTTTCAAATATGTCGTTTCTGTTTGGGTTTGTGTTTGTCGTTACCTAATTTTGTCGCTCTGATATTCAGTTTAACTTTTTTTGGCGTTTCGTTTTTTGCAGTAATTTCAAATTTCTTATAGCCACGTCGGTGATTAGCACCTTTTTCGCTTGGCTGAAATCCAGTAATAACAACCCTCGCAGCTGTCCTTTGCGGCTCGCCATATTGATCGGACAATCGTGCTCAGCAAATTACACAACTTCCGTGATTTTTTCCGGATTGCGTTGAAAACGAAATGGAGATACAATGCAATATAAACATAGAGGGATAACGTCTGTACATGATACAGACATTTGCACAAAAAAGCTCTTTCGGCTTGCAATGCACGATGTGGTTTCGCGTTTTATGGGATTCAAATTTCAGCACCTAAACCGAAAGGGAATCTTAATGCTATTGTTACATTTGCTATTATTACGCGTGTGTATTTAGGTGTGTGTTCAATATTTGTACAAATTTTAACACATCAGCGATTTTTCTGAGCCGAATACAATGCTGAAAGTCAAGCGTAAATTTTCTGTTAGATTCACATATACAATTTAACTTGCATGCACTGGAAGGAAACATATGATGTAACGTTATTCTTAGTATCACGAACAGATTTTAAGGCTTTTGGAAGGTAAAATTTTACATATTCAAATATTTCCAGTAAAAAAACACAATATTTTATTTAACTTTGTTTCCATTTCAGTAACACAAAGGAGGAATAACAATCAACTCATTACAGATACACACATTGTTGTCAGAATTTCATGAAAACACAATAAAGGATAGGTTCATTTTGAGTTTTAACTGAGCCTTACGTTCAGTCTCGTTCCCTGTACTAACGTTTGTATATTAAATGTTTCCATTAAAATACTAAATTACAAAATTGTTTTAGGTATTTTGAATGACTTGTTTTGTTAGATTGTTCTTAATATGATTTTATTTGAGTGAATATTATGTCATCGTCATAGAGGGTGAAACCATAAATACAAAGCGGGAATATAAACGTGAGAGGAACATCTCCAGGAATAATTAATACTACACAAAGGATTTGAGAACTGACGGATTTACATAGAGTTTGTTGGGAATTTCTATAGTTTAGTGGTGCTTCACATGGCTTTAGTGGGATGGTAGTGGATTAGACAAACTTTCACTTCAAGTTATTAATAATCATTGCATTTGGGCAAATGAGGTTTTATAAAGGAACCATTAATAATTTTTATCAATACAGCCGTGCATAATAAGATAGAATCGATCTGATAATAACTCTATTTCCGAATCATGGTTCCATTAATATTTTATTTTCCTTAAAAGCACGTTAGCTGAAAAGCGAGTATTCGTCTTTATAAAACTACACATGCTAAATGGGAATCAAACATAATAATATTTAAACAGTTTTGTTTCTACGAAACGATAATTTTCTTATTAGTCATTACTTTGCGTTAAAGTTTTTTTTCCTAAAATTTACAAATAAACCAAATTTTATGGATTCTTTTAGACTTGAAGATGAGTTTAGAACTTCTTAATCTTTCATCGATTTATCGAAATGAAATTTGCTGCTCCTTGTTGCTTGATTGCTTTATGAATCTTTATTGTCGATTTATTACTCAATGAAAACGTGAAAAGGTCTGTAAGCACAGTTGTTATACAATCTGTAACTCAATAACGATGCTTTTCTGTATGCCTATAGTAGCCTTCTTTTATATATTTGACCAGAAATACGGCTGGAAGATTATACTGATTTTTTCCAAAAGACTGTAAAACACCTAAATATTATTCCATTTTGAAACACATAGTTTTAATGAATAAAGTAAAAAACTACAAAAAATATTTTAATCAATATGGAAAATCCATTTCTAGGTCAATTTCTAAGACTGAAAAGAAGTTTTTTAGGCCTGATCTTGTTGATCTTTTTAATTGCTCTGGCCAAAAAAATTGGCGGCCGGGTTAAAACCCATAAACAAAAAGCAATCGCCTTTGCGGAATACTTGGAAAATGTATTTAAACCATCTCCAAATAAGATAACCGTTGAAGAAATCAGCAAATAAGTGATAACCTAGAAATTGCCATACCAGCTGACATTACCAATGGCTAAATTCACTCATAAAGAAGTCAAAAGTATCATTGACAATCAAATAAATCTTAAAAGAGCACTCGGTTACGACTGAATAACAGGAAAAGTATTACAAGAATTACCTTCAATTGCCATAAACGCAATCACTCAAATATTTAACGTCATTGTCAAAATTGAACATTATCCAATCTATTGGAAAATCGCCAAAATCATACTAATACCTAAGCCGGGGAAACCTACAAATGATATCACTTCGTGTAGACCTATCAGCCTGCTTCCAATACTATCTAAATCATTTAAAAAATCTTCATTAAACGATTGCAAGTAATACTAGATGATAATAAGATAATTCCTGACTATCAGTTTTGATTTAGAAGCAGACATGGAACAACTGAACAAATACACATATTTTAGTTAATAAAATTAACAAAGATTTAGAGTGTAAAAGATACAACTCTGCGGCGTTCCTGGATATCACCTAGCGCTTAATAAAGTTTGGCGTACAGAACTTCTAAGCAAAGTAAAAAAATATTTACAGTTGATATGTATGAAACAATAAAGTCGCACTTATTCACTTATCCAACAGATATCTTTACATTAAACAGCAAGACGAGTGTACCAGTCTAAAGTCCATCCTGGCCTGAGTACCGCAGAGTAGTGTCCTGGGTCTCATTTTGTATCTCCTTTACACACCAGATATGCCAATAACACGACAGACAGTAACTGCTACATTTGCGGACAATACAGCAATTGTAGCTTCTCACACCAACCCAAAAATTGCCTCACAAAACTTACAACTTACATTAAATAAAGTACAGGAATGGTTCAAGAGATAAGAGTCAACACCAACAAGTCAGTACATATTGCTTTTACCAATAGAAAGGAAGGTTGTCCTACAGTTATATTTAATGGTCAACAACTTATAACATAATCTGGGAATGTACCTTTACCGAAAGTTTAACTGGAGAAAGCATATTTTTACCAAAAGGAAGCAATTGGTGTTACAACATAATAAGCTGTACTGGATGATAGGAAGGAATTTCCAATTATTACTAAAAAAATAAAATATTAATGTACAAATCTGCATTAAAACCAATATGGACATACGGAATACAATTGTGGGATACCTCCAGCAATTCAAATCTTGAGATCCTGCAAAGATTTTCAAATAAAGTGTTTCAAGTAGTGGCAAACGCTTCGCGGTATGTTACTAACCAAGAAGAAAGAAAGAAGAAATACAAAAAATGAGTGAAAAATTAAAATATTTATTTTTCTTTTGTATCGACAAACAAAAATAGCTTGACTGACTTTAACTAGAAATACGAGAATAAATTGAAGATTAAAGATTTGGAATAGTAATTTACGTACCAAGGGACGAAAGTAGATTGTTACAGTCGAGACGTGAATATTACTTACTCCAGTGAAACGTACCAAATTTTCTCGCCCGTAAACTAAATTCATTTTTGTTCGTAACAGGGATGTAATGATTCATTACAGCCCTTGAGACGTGATAAGGAAGGAAAAGGTTTTTAAAAGGTTAAAGTTTGTACAGATGCACTCTTTGCGTTTCGCATTTTTAAATTTGAGTGCAAATTGTCATAGAACCTAGCAAGTTTTAGGACTGAAAATTTGTAATACAAGAAACTCGGGTAGTCCATTGCATTTCTTGCTAAGATCAAAGTAGTAGTTCAATTATGTCCGTCCTGGACTTACTTTTAAAAGAAGATGCTGGCGTATAATTCCACAACTCGATTTCTTGTGTCAAGATGCACATTTACCTGTGGCATAGACGCCTACATCTTGTGTCATTTTTAATGTAATCTTCTAGAAGAGCTTTCTTGGAGATCTTTTCATCAGCTGCGTTAGTTGCAAGAGAAGTCATTTCCGGAGCATTTAAGCAGTCGTTCACAGCAAAGTCCAACAAGTCAAGAGATTCTAAACGAGTTTCAACACGAAAACGCCAGTCATCAAAATTATTGCCGTCGAATAACGGAATCATACATTTTTTCTCATGTGACATCTTGAAACAATAAATACCTCAACGAGTGAACTCAAGAAAAAACGACACAAAGTCAACAAACGTGAAACAAACTCGTGAAAAAGTTATTTAAAGCACTCTGGGCTCATAACCTGAGACAGGTCTATTAATAATTGGGTAGACACTTTTCTAATGAAGAATGCGTATTAAAAATAAAAGTACAAAAACATCAAGAACTTGACACACACAACATGACATTATTTGTCTACTTTAGTTAGTCCCAAAAACCAAAGATGGCGGGAGCGCTAGTGTCGTCATAATACAAATTGAGGAAATTGTCATTCTTTGTCATGAATAAGTCTTAATTGCGATGTTTCTCAGTTGAACAATCTATTACCCCCGCGTGAATGTCAGAACCTTACCGCTTGTTTAGATTTTATAGCTCAAACACAGAGTTTTTAGAAAAAGCGAGACGCTGCTTATCTATGCAGCATATGATGTTCAATGGACATCCAGTTTTGTACAAAACCGCCCAAATATATACGATCTAATCATAAAGTGTAAAAGTTTGAACGTTTTGTGTGTGAGTTTTACTAGCAAGTGTCCGAAAGACGTATACATCCATACATTATAAAATAAATAATATCTGAAGACTTCAATAGAGATGTTGGACTATTCACCCAAGAACATTTCTTGTGATGCCCGATGTGTAGAGTACTGATTATGACAGCAAAAATAGTTTACATGAACGTATATCCCAGAATATTCGGTTTCTGAGACACAATGTTTTAAAAATTATGATGGCTGTATCAACTATACCAATATGTAAAATAGTATAATAAGAGATACAAAAAAAGTTGCATCTTAATATCGCATTTTTACCTTTAAGCATAAAGAAATCTTAAAAAAACCTTAATTGTAAGAATGTTTGGAAAATTATGTTTTACTTGAAAATGATGCATCCTATGAGAAACATACAATAACTTTTCTGCCAAACAATAGGTACATTTTAGAAACAACAAAAGTATTATTTTTCTTGTGAAGGAACATGCTTAATTAATAGAGGTGATGTATATTATCAAAGAGTGTAAAAACAATTAGTCTGGTCAAGTTTGACACATGTAGAAATGTAATGTCGTTATGTGTTTATAATTAAAGTAATTGACTTTAAAAGTAGTTTCTGTTTGTGAATTAATTGTCTACTTCAGACAAAACAAATTGGCGACGAAGATTTAAATGGTTTCTTGTTTTTCACATTATGACTACTTTTATGATTGGCAGTTTGGGATCGTTTGACGAGATCAAAGAAGACATAAATGGATATTTGTTGCGACTCAAACATTACTTAAAAGTAAATAATGTAGAATCTACTTATCGAGTTTCTGTACTGCTAGAGTTATCACTTTATAATGTGCATCAAGTCTCACAAATCCGCCTATCCAACTTACAGTTAGTGTTAATGGGAAAGAAGTATTGTTTGACCTAGATACAGGATGTGCATTCACTTTGTTGTCGGAAGAGATGTATGAGGCTTGTGTGAAAACGTCCCCCTGGATAAAAACCTCTCTCCAGGAATGCAATATTAAACTTAAGGCTTATTGGTTCAAGGAACCATTGCCAATTATGAGCAAGGCTATAGTAAATGTGGGCTACAAAGGCAAGAATCTCAGTTTACCTTGCATTGCAATAAAAAGTGGAGGAAGCAAATTACCGTCTCTTTTAGGTAGAGATTGGATAAAATCTATGCAGTTATTTAATAGTAATAGTGCTGGTACCATTACTATTTCCAATATAGTATCTGTTGGGGCTGTGGATCAGGACCTGGTCAATCTTAAAAAGAAATTTAAATCTGTGTTCGACCTACATAGGGGAAAAATATTGGGTCATGAAACCAAATTAGTTTTCAGAGATGAGAACGTGACTCCAATTTTTGTAAAGCACGTGCAATACCCTATGCTATTAAGGATGCAGTAGAGAAGGAAATGAAAAGACTCGTGAATAGTGGGGTGCTCAAACCAGTAATCACTAGTGAATGGGCTTCGCCTGTACTCGTGGTACCAAAGCCTGATGGCTCTATCCGTATCTGTGCGGATTTTAAGATAACCATAAACAGGTTCTTAAGCAAGGAGCACTACCCACTCCCTAATCCAAAGGATATATACGCTTCTCTTGCAGGGGGAGTGGTGTTTACCTCCCTCGATCTTTCTGAGGCGTATCTTCAGCTGTCTGTCCATAAACAGTCCCAACCTCTGTTAACAATTAACACCCATGTAGGGTAATTTGAATATCAACGTTTAGCGTTTGGAGTAGCTCCAGGGCCATCAAAATTTCAGGAAGTAATGGATAGAATTTTAATAGGCCTGGACAGTACTTCATGTTACCTACAAAATATTCTGATAGCAGGTAAATCGAGGGCAGATTGCCTGAAGAAAATCTTGTTAGTCTTGGAAAGATTGCAAAAACACAACATAAGAGTTCGAGTTAATAAATGCGACTTCTTTGTTCCAGAATTAAAATATTTGGGTCACATCATAGATAAAAATGGAATTCGTCCAGATGAAGAACTGTTAAAAGCAATAAAATATGCACCGCGACCCACCAATAAAACAGAATTAAAATCATACTTGGGTTTAATAAACCTTTATTGTCATTTTGTGAAGAATTTATCAGGAAAATTAGTTCCTCTCTATGAATTAACAAAAGAAGGTAAACAATGGGAATGGTCAAAAGAATGTGAGAACATCTTTAAGGACAGTAAAACATGGATTTACTCTTCGGACGTTCTAGCTTTATATGATCCAACCAAAAAGCTGAGGCTGGCATGG
This sequence comes from Ignelater luminosus, assembly GCA_011009095.1. Lineage (NCBI taxonomy): Eukaryota > Metazoa > Arthropoda > Insecta > Coleoptera > Elateridae > Ignelater > Ignelater luminosus. The sequence continues at coordinate 29,222 of VTPC01003094.1, read as the reverse complement.
GACTCAAGTTGTTACGGAGTAGGGGCTGTGCACTCTCATGTGATTAATGAGGAAGAAAAACCCATCAGTTTTGCTAGTGAAACTGTCTTCGGCAGAAAAGAATTATGCCCAAATAGAGAGAGAAGCCCTTGCTATTGTGTTTGGATTGAGAAAGTACCATAATTACTTGTTTGGACGAAGACCATTCTCCACTTACTATTATATATGGTGAGAAGAAAAACGTACCTGTCACGGCAGCAGTACTATTACTAAGATGGGCGATTCTTCTTTCAGCGTATAACTACCAGATAGTGTATAAGAAAGGAGCAGACATCCCAAACGCAGACGCATTATCCCGTTTACCACTCCCAGATGACACTCAGCTTGAATTGGCAAGTAACTGTTTCTCAATACAGGCACCAATTACGGCTTTCTTACAAAATTCTGTGGAGATTGAAAAACCGATTACCGTAGAAGATGTAGAACAAGAAACAGAAAAAGAAGTGGTTCTAAAACAAGTTTTTGCTTATGTTCGGGATGGCTGGCCCTCGGTAATATCTGATGAAAATTTAAAGAAATATTATATACGAAAAAATAAACTTACCTGTAAAGGAAAATGTGTTATTTGGGAACAAAGAGTTGTAATTCCCTATTCTTTACAGAAATATATTTTAGATTTTTTTAGTAGTATGAATAAAGGCACTGGATCGCTCCTTTCGTTTGATGGCCTACATTGGATAATCAAATAGAAGACCAAGTTAAGCAATGTTTTTCGTGTCAAAGTCAGTCAAACAGTGGTAGAGTTACTCCAGTGTATTGACCTTTCACTCATCGCAGATCCCTTACCCCTGACGAACTCGGAACCAACCCAAGAGCCATTGATACAGTCAACTCGGGTGAAAAAAGTCCTTTAAAATATACCCAGTAAATTTTGTTGTTTGAGTTAAAATAAGTTGGGGGGAATGATTTATATTATCAAAGTGTGTAAAAAAAATTAGTCTGGTCAAGTTTGACACATGAAGAAATGTAATGTCGTTATGTGTTTATAATTAAAGTAATTGACTTCAAAAGTAGTTTCTGTTTGTGAATTAATTGTCTACTTCAGACAAAACAAGAGGCATGTACATTTTTTCCCTAAATCTACAACCTTGATTATATACCATGGTAATAACCCTGCAGAGTTGCATTTCGGAAATGGCGTGTGTGTAGAACTTATATTTCTGAGACATTCTTTATTTCGTGTTTAAATACTTAGGTATACAAGTGATAAGAAATCTTGATGCACATAACAAACCTTAAATTAGATCAATCTTAACAGATTCTTTGCTTGATCTAGCCTCTTCGTCGACATGATTCTAGAGACTAAGTCACACTAAGCGAACGTGAGTTCGAGTCTGGAATCGAAAACAGATTTTTCAGGTCTAGGATCAAATTTATTTCAATAAATGGATCCCAATTGTATCATAGAGCACAATAGAATAATAGAAAAATGACATGTAGCATACATATCTGAGAGTCTAGAACAATTGCTTCAATTACTACTGTATATTCCTTTATAATAAAGACTCCAGGTAATAAAATTCAATTCAATTAGTAGATTTACCTTTAACTAATTGATTTTTATTTAAATAATAACGTTCCTTTGTCTTAAAATAGTAAAGCCATGTTTTATAAACTTTCTATATAAAAGTCTGAAATGAGTGATGTGTTCTATCTAACTAAAAACATTTAATTTTGTTGGAATAACATTCAAAGAGTAACCGACATAAGCACACTTAAATTCAAAATAAAACTTTTTCAAGCATGTGTTAATAATGTTTGCTAAAGATATTAAACAAGAAATAATAACTAAATAGAATTTTCCGAGTGTATAGAAAAATAAACATAACCCCACTAATGGTGTAATCTTCAGGATCAACAATAACAATTAAATTGAAGAGAAGTGTTAGTTCATTTGCCGACTTATATGTCCTTATTTTTAGAAAGTGAAGCCAGGAAAGCCTTAGATAAACTAAGTGAGCCCTAGAGAAGGAAAAGAGAAATAAAGCCGTGAAACGATGCGAAGAGAATTGTGTTGGCGTGAGAACAATGCGACTAAAGCAACAATAATAGTCGAGCACGGCAGGAGCAAGCGAATATGACGGTCGTTAAGACCGCAACAATAACAAAATGTGTATTGAGGGAATTGCAATGATAACAAATGATATTTACCTCTCTGGTTTCTTGGCTTTTTTGGATGTTTCGATAACGCTTGATAAAAAATTACTACCAACAGAAACGGCCGTCCAAAATGTAACCCTCTAGTACAATAAAAAGTCTTAAAGAAAGTTATTAATGCCCGTAAAAGTACAAGTGGAATACTTGAGACTCTTTTGTTGCCTAAATTAGAATGCAAAAGAATGGAAAAAACTGAGACATTGTCGAGGCCACTTTGTTCTGGTTCAATACAAAGTTATACATTGTTGCTTCCTTTCAGGAACAGCAAATTTAAGAAAGCAATTTATTAACATTCAATTAGAAAGTTCTAGTTTGTAACTTATTTATAATTTCAAAGCATTTAATGAATGAATCTGCTATAGTTTTTTTTTAATTTGCTCAATAAGTTCGTGCAAGCTAGAAATATCTAGGCGCACCGATAAATCTACCATTAGAAACAAATTGGCATAAAGTTATAGTTTTCGATGACTATCTATTTAAATTATCTAGTACGTAATGTAGGTTTATGGCCTGTAGAAAATAAAACAAATGTAGTAACACAAGAAAACTACACTTTTGTTGTTGAAAAATCAATAACCTATGAAAACCGTACCACATACTTTCTCATCAGAATGGTTTTACTTTAGTAGTAACACAATTGTCAAGTATTGAGCAAAAAGGTCTAACAGTAGGTAAGTATGCATTTGTGTGGTAACAAAACTACAGACGCAAATAATGGTTTTAATTAAAGTTAGGCAGTGGATCGGGCCCCGGCTGCCGGGAATAATGTATGCTGATATAAAAGTCCCGGTCACCATGGCAGTTCAACTAATAACATTTAGATTTGATTCCATTTAATTGATAGCAACATATAGATTATTTAGAAAACGTTGGCCTTTAATTAAAAATAATTGTTTAAAAAGAAGGTAAGTTTTATTAAATAAAGTGTTGTTTCTATAGTAATTTAGGTTCAAAATAATTAATCTAATAATTCTATTCTGAATTATAAAAACTCTGCTTATTTCTACTGATAATCCCCACATTATAATATTGTAATTTATCATAAAGTGAACAAATGCATAATTAATATTTAAATGTTGACTAGAATTAAAGGACTTTTTTAGATTAAGTATAAGCAAAAAGGAATTGCTCAGCTTGACACAAACAGTATTTATGTGGTTACAGTAGGAATCACGTTTACCCACAACGAATTTACTAGATTACTAGATCCTGTTACACTTAAAAGTTTATTAATAAACTTAAAGCTGAAGCTGTTATAAGGACGACGGTTTTGTGATTTTCTGTAAACACAATCTTGTCGTAATTAACAATAAGACGGTTTTTGTAACACTATTCATCCAAATCAATTAGAACACTTATTACTACTATGGTGTCGTCTGCGTATATTTATTTTATTTACGAGTATTTATTTTATTTTTCTTTACTTTTCTACACATTGCCCTAAACTGTACAACAGACTAGCCTTATGCGCATACCCTGGTAACTGGTTATATTTCACTCCCCCATAAAAATTGAGTTCATTGATCTAGTAGTTTTCTTCCCTAACTTGTGGTAACTCTCAGCCTGTATAAACACTTTATCTTCACTCAGCCGTTTAGGAAGATCATTGATGTAAAAAGATAAGCGGATCAAGGACACTACCCTGGGGTGTTCCTTAATTAATGTCAAATGTCGATGATTTGATGTTACTAATTTTGATTTGTAGTTTCGTATTGGTTAAATATGATATTATCCAGTCGCTGACTTTGTTGCGCAGGCCGAGTTTATCTAATTTCTGTGAGACAAAATATACATTAAACGTGTCAGATACTCGTGCAAATCGAAGAAAATTGACACTACATATTTATTGTCATCCATTTCTTCTAGAACACATAGGTGTAAATAAACAGTGGTCATTAATAAACACATTAATTCGTTTAACTATTAGCTGCTCAGAAATTTTTGAAAAAACACTTAAAATTGCTATTGATCGGTAGCTGTTGATATCATTAACGGAACCTTTTCTGTTCACAGGCACAATTATAGTGCGCTTTAAAGCATCATGGAATTTACCTGTCGGGAAGGATTGATTGAAATATCGGACACAATAGGTGCCAAAGCAGCATTGCATTTCTTGACTAATTTAATGGGGATGTTATCAAACTCTTTGGATTTCAAGATTGGAAGATTTTTAATGCACGGGTGTACTTCGTGATAATCTGTTGGTGTAAGAAACGGCGAATTTTGGATTAAGGTCGTACAGTTTGTAAATAAATGACTAAAATACAAATTTAATTTTTCAGTAATCACTGTCGAAAAGAAGCAGCTTTCTAGGGTTTGATCTTCCTCATTTGTCATTCACTAGGTTCCAAAGTGTTTGGATTTTGTTAGACGATTGTACCATTTGAGATGCCAGGTGCTGTTGCTTCTCATATGTAACTAAATTACTACACTCCAGCTCAATCGCTTTGTATGAGCAATTAATGTAATAACTGTTTTTGTAGTAAATTGAGATATTTCATGTTAACTAGTTTATTTCTAAGTTCTTTCGAAAAGATAGTTGTCAAGAGCTTTTCAGGGTTTGGTTTGAGTTTGATCGAAAAATTTTAAACGAATGAGCTCAGAAAAGCATTTAGAGAATTATTAAAAACAACTTATTCAGAAACACTCTAAAACTAATTCAACTGACATCTCGATGATATTGACAGGCTTGCATAAACGATCTTCTGTAAAAAAATAGCTGAACCTCCATAGGTGCTATTTTGTCTCGAGAAAATAGCAACGAATACATTTTGATACACTTCATACAAGTAAAAGGCAATCGTGCAGACAATTTTATGACGAAGAAGCAGAAAACAAAGAAAAACTAAGATGTTAATGAAAGTTCTCTTAATACATTTATTAAAAATACAAGACAAGAGTGTCAATCAAGTAGTTGTTTATAATGAAAGCAAAAGTTACTGCAAAGTAAAATTAGATCCTGCTTACATATTTAAAATCGCATACAGTAGATATCACGATTTCGAAATAAAGCAAATGGCGACGGCGATAAAAAGAGGAGAAAGGAACATAGCACTTATTCTTTCTAATCATATGAACTTAAAAATCTTAAACTTACATAGTAGAATTGAAAACTGAGTTCTAGAAGCAACATTCTCTACTTTTTTATGGGGAAGCAAAAACTTCTATATTGAACTAGCTATCTAATTCAAGCAGTGTAGTGTTTGGTTATAGTTACATTTTTCTTCAATAGATATTTTATTTTTTACGTCACTTTTTAAACTGTTTATATTATTCCTTAAACTTAAGCTAGGAGTTAAACGAGATAAATAATGCTTCTAAAGCAAAAAAAAACTAATTTGAAATTAATCATTTTATAATAGACCTGGTATTTAATTAATTTAAATTTAGGTTTTTTGCGAATTATATTCTTGAAATAACCATTACATTGCTTTAGTAAAAAGTAATCTCTTTTGCTTCACTTGAATAAAGAACCACGTATTTTAATGATTAAAATGTTAAACTTGAACTTTTTGTAACAAATTATATTAAAAACCAGGATTTGACGTAGGTACATACTTTTACATTAGGAGAAAACTATAGCATTAACAAATGTTAGTTTTAACTAACAGTACTATAACTTGCAAAATTAAAACAAAAGTCTAATAATTCTACATTAAATCATTTAATGTGACATTGCCCCAGGTGGTTTGGCATTACTTTTCATTGAATGCTGGTTACGGTCATAAATTAATTTTTTACAATAATTTGTTTGTCAGCTTTCGGAGTTGTATGCCATGCGTTGTTTTTATGAAGCAGAGTAAACAGTAATTTTACATTGGGTTGTTTACTACAATCCCGGCAGTCTTTTGCAAATTTCAAATGAAATTAATTTCTCTTTAATGTTTGATTCAGGAGGCTTCGTTTTATTAATTTCTTGTGTTTAAGCTCCATGGAGGATTGTATTTACACTGCAGATTTATTGTAAAATATTATTTGGTTGACTAGAAGCTGTAATTAAAATTTTCAGTCGGAACAAATGAAAAACGTGCGAAGCTGGAAATTTAGGTTAAGTAACTTTTAAGCAATCTCGAAATCGTCAGAGATAACAAAGTGCTATTTACCTTAGTGCCGTTTTAAAATTAAAAATCCGTCTGAAGGAAGAAAACTAAAGCTTTTACAAAGCGGTAAATTTTTTGTAGACAATAAGTGGGAGAACGTTCAGTTTCGGAAAGGAAAAAATTGGGGCGCGCTGGGATTCCGACGCGTATTTGATCAACGTCTCTTTTGTATGCGAATTCGTAATGTTGCAGTTCTTCACTCAGTTGACGTCTCTCGGTCTGCTGATCCACTAAACGCTTCACCAAATCACTGCCATTATCCGGCATTAACAATGTCTCGATGGCTTTCGAATGCTATTTTCGTTGTGAATCAGTGCGCGAAAGCGCCTAACAAATAATTCGGGTAATTTGAGTTTTGGTATTTTCAGTTTGATCGAGAACATAACAGGTTTGTTTGAAATATCATTCGCGGCAGGTACGTGCTGAGCATGGGACTAGAAATATTCCGTTTGGAAACTAAAATGCTGTATCAACCAAATTATATTTTTACTAAAACTTCAATGGTGTAGTTATTTTTTATCGGAGGATAAATTTGTTTAAAAAAGATAATAATTTATCTTGACATTCATGTTACTGAGGAAGACAAAAACATATTTTATAGAAGGTAAAATTAAACAAGAAATTGTTACTTCAACATACAGATTTTGGATTTTGACAAACTAGAAAAAGTAATTTTGCTGAAGTGTTGTAAATTTTCGATGAAACATGTATAATATGACAGTAGATAACATAGTTATATATTTTAAATTATTTTTTGAAATATGCAGTAGTATTTAATCAGGACAGCTTAGTAAAGGTAAAGACAAGTTAAAGAAGTAGTGATAAATACGGTCTCGATTACCAAAGTAAGCTAAGTAAAATCTCACACTCAGAGCACACCCTACATACAGTTTGTCTTAGGCTACTAGGAACATAGCCCCTATTGTTGTATATGTATCCAAGGTTATGCACCAATCTTTAACAATTAAAGCACTAAAAATAAACAAAATACAGCTTGTCTGGGGCTTGTACGTACTACTTACATAGTCTAGGTAACGCAAACTTGCTATTTTAATATGAGTGTTTTAATAACAATTACAAAACTAGTAGGTACCGTAGGTACCCTTGACTAAACTAAAAAAGAATGTCATGGGGATATGTTAATCTGAAAATTTTGACAGTTTGATTTTGTTACTTGTGTTAGCGTTGTTATTAATTTTTTTAATTGATTTTTTTTAAAAAATGGATGTTTATTGAATTCCAGAAAAAGTACAAGTTGTAAAATAGAATTATTTGGGAAATTCTTATCCTGACATAACCAATTTATTCGTTAATGTGCTTGAAAACCGACCTCCACCGTCGCACATACGGGTATTTGCAATGAAAAGTTGGCCAAAATTATTTTTTGCTGTTAAATTACTTAAAATGCTTTCATCCACTAGAATATGATGCTTTAAAAAAATAAAACAGTTTTTAATAATTAGACACATACAGTGCGTCTGTAAGGTAGTGCATAAATTCTTTAAAAATTCAGGAACGAACTTTCAGGAAAAACGCTCGGACCCATCGATTTTTATTTTTAAATGCGCATTTTTATACAAAAAATATTTATACAGGGTGAGTCACGTAGGAGATATGACGTCATCGATATTGTTTTTAATGGCAACCCCTATATTTTATTACGGAATTTAAAAGAGCACATTTCTTTACATACGGTAAGGTAATAGTGGGTATAGGTCACATGAGAAAATTTTGAAGAAAAACGATACAAAATTTCACAATATCAAATTTACTGGTAATGCAAAATTCAAAAGACAACTAAATTAAATGTTTAAATTGTGCACCGTTGACAACCTGACAGTATCCAAGACGACGAAGAATTCTCTTTGAATATTGTCAATAACTTCTAGAGATGTACGACCAGTGAATTTAGAAGATTAAAGACAAGAATTTTCAAGAAATACGACGAAGGGTTTGAGGGTTACTCGAATAAGCCTTTCTATATTTAGTTGCTCGTTTAGGAGATTTAGTCATGTCTTGCACAGCTTTAAAAGCGTCTGTTTTTCCCTCAGCTCTTAACTTCATTTGAGCAGCATAAGTTAACTCCTCACTGCTTGTATTAGTGCGAAGATGTTCAGTTTTACCCCTTTTGCTTTGTTCACTTAAAACTCTTTTTCGAAGGTCTTAGTTCTTGTCGACTCCGCGGTATATTAAAAGTGCCTCGTAGCCAACTCTCATTTTTTTCAAGAATAATTCTTTTATGTAATGCGAAAAAACCCATCTAACCTTAATTTCGGTTTTTAAACGAGACATCACATTCTTGAACTCTTTCTTGTTCCCAGAAGTATATTTTTTGCATTTTGCCAAAAAAGTTTCGGCATGTTGTAGTTTGCCATTAATGCCACTTTCACTAGATTCCTGCATTATATGAAAGAAACGCCGTCGAGTCATTACTTCTTTGACTCCTGACGGTCCTAGAATAAATAAAAACCCAACAAAATGATGCAGATCGAAATTAACGGTTTTGGGGGGTAGATTTATATTAAAGTTAATAACTCAGTGATTTGGATGAAGTTGGAACTAATTTTAATATTGAGTGATATTAAAATGTCTGGTCTTCATTGTAAAATTAAAAACAACACCGGGAAATACCCGAAAGTGTAACAAAACCTATCAAAAAGTTTGATTTTACATGAAAAAAGTACAATTCTTTGCATTATCTTTTAAAACCGTTATAAGATTTACAAATTAATTGCAACAATTATAATATATACTGAAATACACTATACATACCTGTATCAGAATCTTCCGTAATAAACAAATTTATAATGTTACACATAAAAAGAAAATACTAATTTCAAAATATAGGTATTGCGACACATAAACTCAAGTGTTTGGTTGCAACTAAATAAACTGTCGACTTTGGGCTTTCCTGACGGGTACTGCAAGTGCTATAAGGGGGCGATTTTTCTAGTAAAAAAGTTCCTTTACACCTTAAGATTCATATGATGTATTTTTTTTGCAGCAACAATAAATTTTACAGTTAGACCTTTTGGCCAACTTTTGCATGTAAATACCCGTATGTGCGTCGTCGGTTACAACCATTAGCAAAATAATTTTTAATTTTGAAAGCTTTGGGTGCGTTTCACCAACACTTCATAAACATAGAACTGTTCCTGACAAAACGGAGCAGGAAGAAAATCAGCAGGTACCTGTATGTGATGTAATTAGGCAAGTTGGTGAGGTTTTAGACATTAGCGAAGATACTGTTTGCAAAATTTTGAAAGAAAACAATTATTAATGTTTCAAAATTGAGAGAACTCAACAATTATTTCCTGAAGATCAACTGAGAAGAATGTATTACTGTGAAACGGTTATGGAGATGGCTCCGCTCATAAAACTGCGGAAGTACAGGAATTTTTAAATAATACTTTTTCTAACCGCTTAACAAGTCGTACAAGAAGAATCAGCTGGCCGCCAAGGTCGCCTGATTTATTGGTAAATGACTTCTTTTATGGGGGTATATTAAAAATGTTATTCATCACCAAGAAGAAACGAGAGCGCATACGTTTGAAAAGCTCAGAGAAAAAAATTATCCAAGCTATTAACTCTGTCACTCCTCTAACATTAAGAAATGTTAGACAAGGGTTTTACGATTGTCTGGGTTATTGATTGGCTTAAGAAGGTGTCTTATTTGAACGTTTATTATAAATGTAAAATTATATCGTAGAATCTTTGTTTTTTTGGAGAGTTAAATAATTTAGAATTACTAAAAGGTTTGTTTTATTGTAAATACCTATTTTTTTGTATTTTATAGTTATTAAATGATCTCAGATTATTAAAATGCTTTTAATATGAATTTCTTTAATTCTTAGTTGGTTTCTATGGTTTTTTTACAGTACGAGCTTTGTTAACGATTGTTTCATAACCTTGGATACGTATGCAACAATGGCGGCTATGTTCCTAGTAGCCTAAGACAAACTGTATGTATGTAGGCGCAACTTTCGTCACAAGGCAATTCTGGTTGTTATGGTTACTTAATATACTAATAGTGTAAGCGTATTGGCAGAATAGTTATTTATTGTAAGAGTGTTTTAGACAACGTTTTATCCTCGCAAAAATAATCAAAATCGGCCTATGTATTTGTCAACAACAAAACAACGTTTCGTACTTTGTGATACATGTATAAAAAAACACCTCTCTTCATCTATCAGAATTTAAATCTGAAATCTTTCATTCTTTCCTTTGGCAATGGCTTCGATAGCTAATCGGCCAAAATATTTTCAGTGCGACAGTATTTGAATTCAGATTCCCTTTTATTTACATGATCTTTCACCAAATGTTTCTTGGTATTAAAATCTTTCGAATTTGCTCGGTGACGTTTTCCTCCTCAATTATTTTAAGAACCAGTTACCTTCATAGCTTTTGCAGGACCATCAGATTTCCAAATCTGATTAACAAACGACGCAACCACAACAGTCTGCATATTTTAGAAATCGAAATAAACTTTGCCACAGTCAATGATAATCGAATTCTCATCCCAAGATAATTTTTACTTAGCAAAATTATTTATTTTATTTAGCTTTATTTTTAAATATTTTAGGAATCCAACAGGTTAGCTCCCAATGAAGTGTTTTCCAATTTTGATAACGATTCCAAATTAGATTCACAATATTGAATCAAATCATTTGAATCACTTACAATCAATATGTCGTCTACGTTCACTAAAATATGAACAGAACCAATATCTCGTGACAGAATACAAACACTGATCATTCAAACTCTCAGTTGTTCCATCTCCAATCAGTGTATATGGTCTTTCTTAGAGTACATACATAATCTTCTTTTCCCTCAAAGGTAAAATTAAGTGGTTGCTTTATGTAAATTACCTATTCGAGATCTCCATTAAGAAAAGCCAGCAATTTAGTCTTTGATCTTTTTTGATCATTTGAGTCATTTTTTAATTCGAATGCCTACTTGCAGCATCCAGATGCCTGTATATCTTTCGATAATTCAACTAATTCTCAAATTTTGTTAATTTTGTGCATCTGTCAAGATTATTATATCATTGGAATCATCATTATTTACATTAGTTTTATTATTATTCTCTTGAATGTCATAATCTACTAATTCGTTATGATTCAGTTTCGACATCTGAATTCTGACTGTACCTTTTATTTTCATTGATTGGTTTTCGAACTGTCATGTCAACCAGATTTCTTACCATACACCAGTTAATAAAGTATTTTGAAAGCACTCTTTGATGGTAATCTATTTTGGAGATAATTAGTAAGTAGTGACTATAGTTACATTTAAATGTGTCATCTTGTCATTTCTATTAGTGACTCATTCTTCCACCCAACCATTCTGCCGAAGGAAATAGAGAGCAGACCTTCTTAACATCTTTACTACCGCGATCTAAATTGGGCATTTTAATTTTGCTCTTAAATTTATTTTTAACATACAAACTCCTTGAATTTATTTGCGACTTATAAGATGCATTAGTGCACACCGTGAATAATCAACGTACCATTTTCAAGATGATTTTCATTGGCTCCATTACGTCCGAATGAATTAAATCTGTAATTGAATTCGCTTTTAAAATCGATTTTCTAGAAAATCTTGGTTTTGATATCTTTTCTTCTAAGCAAGTAGAACACTTTTTCATCTCATTACAATCTGATATTTGCAATTGACAATTTTAATTTCATCAACAGAGGTCTACTTTTCGGCAACGTCTTAACAGTAACTATATCTCGATTTCATGCCAACGGTAAGCACAATATTTTATTGATCGTTCATCAAGTTCATTTGTTTCAGTCCACGCAATCTGTACAAACTACCAGAAACATCAGCAACAGCAATTTTTTTTCCATAACTACTCTTCTTATTCAAGCTGCTACCAACATCCTAAATCTTATTTTTGCAATTTCATTTTTATCATTTCCTATTTTGATTGATGATTACAATCGTGCCTCTTCCAACAGCAGCCAGTGCCTTTTTTCAATAAATGCATCTTGTGGCATGTCACGTCAGAGTCAACAATCCAGCCATCCATGTCACCAACAACAAGCAATAGTTCATCTAAATAATCGCTCATATTGTGTAGTTAACTGATCTTTATCTTTACTTTCAAGAGCAGTTACCAGTGTATCATAACTAAATGGAATAGTTGCCAGCAATATACCACACATGAAAGATGCAGGTTTCAGTTCGTACCAAATGCTAGCAATTTCTGGAATAATTCACTCGTGTAATTTTTACACATGCCTCTTCATCGCCATCTTCTCCTAAACATTCTTTCTTGATCAAACAAAGCAAATGTAGTACACGGCTACCCGGACTATCTTTTTTGTGTATTTCTTTTAGTGCTTTCAAAGATTCTTTCGTTGTCACACAATCTTGAAAATATTGTATTTGACTATCTTCAAAACTCAAAGCAATTACTGCCAGAGCCCTTTCATTTACATCGTCCCAAGTACTTGTAACCCGATTGAGTTTTGGATTTTTTCCAAAGATGTAAACAATTCTGTGTTGAGATTGCATTGTGTTTTCGGATAAAATCTCACCTTTTAGTATTAATTATCTCCTTAATGAAAATTTGTGCATGAGATAAAGATGTTGTTCCAATAACAAAAATTCCAGACAATCACTACTGATATTGTGATCCAAATTCCAACCTTCTTATCAAGCAAGATTTAGAATAGGATGTACCGCTATAAATCACATTCGAACTCTTACTATCTATGAGAAGCCTTTTGATAGAGCTGAGATATAGGCTGCATCTAAAGCTTTGAAACTTAACAGGATAGATATAAACATGTCGATCGTAGAAAACCTAAATAACGCAATATTTAGAAAAAAAACTTTGTGAAATTTTAGCAGGTGTTCAACTACCACGAATTCTAACTAAAGGTATGAGAAATGTATACTATAGGTTATTACTTACAGGCATATAAAGAAACCAAACAGTCAGATGACACGTTGGACTATGTGAAAGAAGATGGATGAGAAACTAGGGACAGACAAGTATAAAAACAATACAAGAAAGAGAAAGCGAAAGAAAAAAATATTAAATACTTTAATGAAAATATTCTAATATTCAAACTTTTATAAAAACCAGAGGTAATATTACAATTTAAATTAATTTAAAAATCTCTACCGTAGGTAGCACAGTTGGTCATTGCACCTTACGCGAGATAAGGGTACGTAGGTTCGAATCCTACCTAAGATAGAGATTTCTAAATTAATTTAAATTGTAATATTACCTATTATAAAGACGTCATTAATACTTTAATGTTTATCATGAGTGAGCAATTCCACAAAAATTATTAAATTTAAAACCAGAGGTAGTTAACGCTGAAAGCCTCTGAAAAACAATTTATTAACCTCTTCATGCTACAATGCAAAATTAAAATTAATAATTACTATTGTGTTGTGCAAAAAAGCTCTTGATATTTACTTCAAATTGTAAATTAACATTTGCTAAAGATACTAGCTCTAACACATTTCACTCTTTGTCTCAGTACGTTTTCATCTCTTCCATACAGAAGACTCACACAAAGTTGCTAGTTTCTTTCTTTCTCTTTCTCTCGGTGGTTGACGTATAGTCACCAATAAACCAAAATTTATAGAAATTCGTCCGGTTTTAATTCTTTCGATTGAATTTCTTTGTGCGTGCGCACACAAATAAAATTTAATCAGTAAATTACAGTTGCTGGGTTGCTCGTATAGTACCTGATATTAGTCTAAATGGGAATGCTTTACTCTAGCCAAACCACGAAATGATGTAGTGCACATTTTTTAAAGCTAATTGGCATTTGACATACAAATAAAATTTCTAAAATGTCTATTCCTTACACGTTAGCATTCATAGAAATATATCTCTTTTTAAAGGACTGACTTTCTTTTTCTCTCCTTGCCTGATAAAAAGATAACGAGCAAAGACACTTCTGCACGATGAGGTGTATTGCATTAGGCTGTTTAGCTCGAACGCATCTGCACAAATGAGAATAAGATTAGCAGTGAATGGAATGGATATTCACATACTACATTTAAACATTCTCGATTTAAATAAAAAAGCCTGAGCAAGAGAAAAGTTCTAGCTTTTTCAGAAAAAGTCCCAGATACATATTACTATTGTAAGGTTAGAAGAAATTTTCCTAACCTAAATAAAATTGGGTTCACTTTATAATATGTTTTGATTAGGAGATCTGTATTTCAAGCTTCCGGTTGTACTCACATTCTATTAGTACCAACTGTGCTCAAGCTTCTCATGTTTGAGTACGAGGTTCCGATCACAATCTAACCTCAACGTGTGAGCATGTTTGCTTCCTAAAACTTGTTTGAAGGACACATACAGGGCTGTCAGGTCATGAGACCTTTTGTACTGTTTATCTAAGAGTGAAATACAACTCTGCTTTGTTAATTGAGTACTGTTCATTTCATTTTTGATTGAAACATTTAAGGAATCTATAAAAACATTGCGAATAAGTAGTATTACGTTTCTTTCGTTTCTGATCACTCATATGGTAAAAGTGGCAAAAATATACTTAAATATATCGCAGGATATTTCAAGTTCTGATATAAAGCCTGCATTGAATAGAAAATAATAATAGGCGATGTGGTAATGGTACTAAAATGCGTATAATTATGCAGCTCAAATACCTAGATTTAACGGTAGAGTAAAAATATGTTAAATAAGGGGGAAAAGATTCGGTAAAGCATTTACCAGCTAACAAATGATAGCGGGATAAAGAGAAACCTATAAAACCTTAAATCGATGGCACGGTAGGTACAAAAAATAAATTATAGCGGGAGACATAAAAGGTGTTAGAGTAAAATTGATGAGACAGATTACAGATTTTAAAATATCTAAACAGTACGAATGTTACATTTTGAACATGTCTGATAGCTGTAATAATTAATCTATCAGCATTTCTGAATCATTACAAAATGCTACAAATCTTTTTATAAAATCTAACAGACTACCAGATCTTCTAGTAGTTATTATTTGAACAATCTTTGAAAAAACTGTTCACGTAAATTTGAACTTAAAGATACCAAAATACCCTTATTAAGAGTATGAAAGAAGTACACACACAAACAAGACCTTTTAGATTAATTTCCATGTAGCTCATTAAATATTTCTAAGGTTCTCCTATTCAAGTTTCAGAAAAAACCGACTTTCTTTTAAGTTTACATATTTTGTTAACTCAAGTACTCAAGCTTAATTTTGTTTATATATAGTAATACTCTAAAATAAGTACCAAATTCTTTAAGAAAAAGTTAATGTCAAACTTTCTAACATTTTTTTTTGTTATTACTTTTTAATTAATGAAGAAAAAAGTAATTTTAATTAATCAACAAAAAGGAAAACTGGAAAAAATTAATGAATACTCGCAGGTGCCGCTTTGGGTTTTCTTTTAATTTAAACCCACATGAAAGAATACTTCAAGAATCTCTAAAGCAGAATTAGTACAAATCTTCAAGATGACGAAATTAATCTTTATAGCGTGCTTATAATTTTTACGTGGGAAATGGTTTGATAAAAATAAAAGTTTTGCTGACGCAATAAAAATGTAGGTAACAGCAATAGGATGCTGATGATACCTTTTAAAGCTGTTTAACCGCTAACTGGTAGGGCACGTGCAAATTTAAAACAACTGAAAGGAAAGTAAAACTAGTTTCAATTGATTAGTACAGAGTGGGTCAAATTGTTTGTCATTATTTCATTTTATTATCCTGACATCAAATGTGAAAACTCAATTCAAATATTATGATCTGCTTTCGGAATATTGACAGAAAATGATTCTTTACTAAAAACAACTTTCGCTCATGTCTTGTTTATTTGAAGAACTACCTAAAGATCCCTTAAACATTCTTTAGTAGAAATCTAATTTTAAATCACATGAAGCACTTCCTTCTTAGCCGAACTTTACCCGTTTGTGCGAATGAATTTTTGAGATGGAATGCATAGTTGAAAGACATGAGCAAAACTTTATTTTATAGAAACCATTTTTTGCCAAAAGCTGAGTTCGATAGTGCAATAAAGTTTTCATCCACCCGTTTGTTCTCGAATTACAAGCAAACATTGATTTCTTGTATCTGTAAGAATAACAGAACGTTTCTGTACCGATTAGTGTTTAAAATTAAGATGACCAAATAATTTTATTTTATTTAATTGTTTCCGAGTAGTAATAAAGTCATCGACTTTTCAAAATGGCCATCAACATAGGTTTTGACATAATTAATTTGTTATCTTTTGTATCTTATCTTTCAAGGACGAAAAAACCGGACACTGGATTTATTTTTTTTTGTCAACCCTAAAATAAAACTTCTTGGTTTGCTAATCTATTGTTATAACATCAAACTTGTTTTCAAAATAACATATAATAAACACATCATTTATTAGGTATGATAAATGAAAGGCGTCCCAAAAGAGCTGAGTCTATTTTATTTAATTTCTTACCAATATTACTTTGTGTTAGTATTTTCAATATATGTACTTTAGGCCATGCATTCATAATTGTCCAAAACAAACCTAGTGCTTTATTGAGTTTCAGTTTTTTTAGGCAAATACATTTAAGAAATCTCAGGTTTCAAACTAACTGTTTGATTTTTTTCCCAAAGTAACCTTTTGTAACTTGGCCGGAAACCGCAAGTCAAAATATTGCCTTGAATGACAATGGACGCAGTGTACAATACATTGAACACTCCTACATACATAGTGCAAGACACAATCTGGAGTCATCGCCAAACTGAGGAATACATCAAAATAACCAAGATCAAGATCAGGAAATGCGCGCGATGTTTGGTTTATAACATTATCTGTTTTACGCAATCGTAGTAGGTATACCATCTGTCGCTTGCCAAGTGACAGATATTTGTAATATTAAAATTTTTCCACGAAAGTTCGACAAAGTTTGCATGAAGGTAGCTTGAACGATTGCATAATCAAGCTCGGCCGGATGAGCGCTTTGCGGAGTGCTACATAATGGTATGAGTTGACGTTTCAGTGCATGCTCCTGTTCTAATTGAAAATGACGATTTGAGACTTAGCAGGCACATCAATAAATGTTTAGCTGATCATATCATATTATTTGTTTAGTTCATTGGTAAGGATTTTGATCTAATTCACGACAATGTGAGATTGTATATCATACAAGTAACAAATCAAAATCTGGATGAAGTCAGTATTTGGAGGTTATGGTTATGTGTTAGACTGTTAGAGTCTATTACTACTAAAAAGTAACTCTTTGTGAAAAACAGGAAAACATCTAGTAAGAAGAGATCGCCAACTGCAACTGTAACCCCAATTCAAAGTAGCTGTAAAACCTGGACAATAAGCACAAAATACTTTTTCAATTTTGTAGAGTTTTCAGTTTTTCAGTTTGCTATTTTTTTCTAATGTTATTTTGAAGATCATGTTTGATATCATAAGAATAAATTAGTAAATAAACCACGAATTCTTATATTATAGTTGGAAAAACAAAAAAGAAATAAACGGGAGTCCGGACTTTTTGTCCACGAACATATAATAATAGCTTCTTGTAACTATTTCAAACAATAACAAAGATATTGCAATATGGATATATTTAGTAAGATTAAACTTGCCATTATAATTTTTCCAACTAAGTGAGATACCGTTTCTCAAAAACAAAATTAATTTTTGCTTATTACTCTAAAATGAAAACACCCATGAAAGCTCTGATTGCACAAATAAAATCAGCAAGAAAAAATAAGTCAGTAATGTGCATTTAGTTTTCTTCTAGCTATTTTGGTTTCCAAAACATCCTATATGTACACCAAATAATGCTTTTTTAGGGATTTCATAAAAGTTCAGTTTTTTCAGATGAAGGTAAGTCACGACCAGAGCTGTAATTGCATGTTACGGAACGACTATTTTATTACCGATTATATTTGGACGTTCCACTTTATCATTACTGTACAAATATTAGGTATTACGATAATCGCTGTATTTCTATGGTCAATCACCTCCATTTTTATGAATTTGTTTGGTGGGCAGGTCCGGAAAAGTCGATTAATAAAATCTCGTGCTGTTTTTATAAGTAGTCGAGTGAAATTCTAGACTTGTACACGATTTCCGGTAATACAACAGCCAAAATTAACGATCGACTTTTTGTATATAGAATTTGGTTATCAATTGAAGAATGATTTTTTCCATCAAATTTAGAAACGACAAAAACAAACTTCTTGTTCCTTAAGAGTTCAACGACCTCATCAAATTTACTCAGAATAAAAAGGAAACGAAGCTACCAAAGAAAGCCTTCATTGAGAAGGAAGAAGAAACTTAAGTACTGCCGGTCTCGTAAAGGGTTGTTTCAAAGTCAACAATATTTATCTTTTGCCCTGATTTCTTCAATGTCTTTATCTAAATTCTATATCAATCCTACAAAGATAAAGGAAATCAATTTTTAGAAACTTAAGAAATACTCTTACTATTGAGAGTGAAGAAATTCGAATTAATGATTAACGATAAAAATTGAAATTCTCTCAAATCCTGACAGAGTCTGTTACAGAATTCCATTTCTTAAGTTTTCCGAGTAAAATGTTTCTGGAGGTTCATGTTATAATAACTACACGATACTAAATGAGCAGTCTACAGTTAAATCATGACACAACTTTGACGAGCACCTTATTTATCATTAATTGTGGTAAAAACTGCTCAGGAAATCCTTAAAAGCAGTGTTACTTAAATCCTGACTTTGAGAGTGGTTTCTTGACCAGTGTGACACTGTAATCAACACTACAACAGCATAGCGTATATTGCTAGGGTATTACGCATATTATCGTGGGCAAAAACCTGGGAAACGTTTAATTGAGCTGTTAATGCATATTATATTTGGTATCATACAGTCTCAAAATTAAAATTCTTGATAGTTTTCAATTTTGCCAATTAACAAAAACCTTGATCGAAATAGTCAAACATTCCACTGTTTCAGGTTTCCATTAGTGTGAATAAAATTAGAATACACACCAACCCAGGACGCGATCCCGAGGCGACAGTGTCTTTCAAATTAGTTTACCTGTACTGAATTAATTTACGCGTTTGAGTTTAGAAGAGAACGGTATGACTACTCCAAGAACAATTCACATGATTTCATTCATGCGGTCATCGATCTCAGTAAATTAATTCTTCCTGATTAGAAAAATCGTTATTTATTGAACAACATAAGGTACCTATAACATTGGTTACATACAAACCATACTTTAAATAGTAACAGTAACAGACATTGTTTGTTTGTTAACTGTCTTCAATAAGCAGATACTTCCCATTCAAACATGTGCTCATGTTTTTGTTGTGAATATTAATTATTTATTTTCTTAGATTCTTAGTCAGTATCGCTTTTGAAAATTTTCCTTTTTTGTTATATTCTTGTTAGAATTCAGTTTGTATGTTTCCACGCAATATTGTTATAATAATTGCATCACAACTTCCTCATTACAGATGTTTAAAGTACGTTAAAGGTAATTTTAGTTGTGATCTGTTCAATAAAGTGGTTAGCGCTTCTACTGCTTGTATGGGAAATTAGAGAACTAATTGGAACACGCATCTAGACCCTCCCGCTCCCTAAACTAAGCTGGAGCGGTATTTTACGGTGGGCAAATTTAAACCTAAATTTAACCATGACAGTTTATTAATGTTAACCAAATAATATCTTCACAATATTGTATTAATTTGCTTGGAATAAATTAACAAAATTAATTACTAACTAACAAGTCTTTTTTCAGTTTCAAAGCACCTACAGTAGATACTTTTTTATGAACAAGTCTTTTGGCTGTAATTATTACGTGAGAGTATTTAGTTTGTTTAATGTGTATCCATTAATAAAATGTAATGCAAGTTAATAGCTTTTAACTTAAAAAAATGTAAAACATACTAACATTAATTTAATCACAGCAGAGGCGTTTTTGAGTAATTTAGAAATGCTAGGAGTTCGTGACAAAAGACATTTTTTTATGTTTTATTACAGGTCATATAACATTAACTTTCAGAAACGAATTAATTTAAATGTGTACTACAACGCACGGCATTCACCTGAAGACAATTAGGTTAAATGTTAAATTGGAGTGGAAGTTGGTCATACGTTATTAAAACTTTGGGGTTAGTTTGATTAAATTGAGCTTCTAAAGTAGGGTACGCTATATTAAATTTTGTTAGCTGCTTCATACCTTTATTTAAATTTGTAGGAAGCAGTTTGATGTGGTCATCAATTTCTCTAACCGTATAAACGTCAAACTACAACTTGACAAAAATTTGATATAAAAGATGGATGTAGGTTGGACACCTCGTCACAGAGCAGCAGAGAAATTCGCAACCGACCCCAGTTAGATCAAAGTAAGCTGTGTAACCCTGTTTGCTTTTGAGATCCGGATAAGAAGAAGCGCGGAACCACTTATCGGCTATCTGACTGTTGCTAAGCGGCCGTACTCAAACAATACCTCCATTTCGCTTTTCCACTTTAACGAAAAAAGCCCTCTTCTAGTATTAGACCCTTACGTGAGCATTATGGCATTTTGGCACGGATTTCAATATCCGCTGGAAGAGTGCAATTCATTTGGCACACCCGTTTCACTAAATTATTGTCGAGAGCGACCCAGAATTTTTAATAAGGGTTACTCGTTAATGAGTTTACATATTCTAAATAGAGGAAACAGGAAGTTCCCGAGATACTATAGTGAAAACGAACTGGTTGTGGTGAGTGCGCAATTGCCCGTGCTGGTTTTAACGCAACACATTGAGCTTCCTTATTTTGGATAAAAGCATCTCTGCTTGTCCTTGATGGTTCCATTTAAGATTTCTTATAGTTTAGATAATATCAAAGTTATTATAATAGACACATTTAAACAATTTCATCTTAAATAATCTTCCTACCTCCAAGCTATGATATTTAGGGATAAAGCTGTACGAAATTGCTAGAGACAAAAGAACTTTTAGCATTTGTTTTAACCTGGTTGTAATTGTAATAAACTTGGTTATATTATCTGTACAGACAGAATCTATAGGAGACTTGTTATTGCGTACTTTCTAATGTAACATAAAATTTTAATATTTTAAGAAATGTTACGCAAGGTTCTATTTTAGGTTGGGCTTGTTGACCACTTCTAACCAAAGCTTTTTATGTCAAAAAAATAAGATATACTTTACTAAGATGTAATATTACAAATTAGTATTTATATTACAATGTAAATTCTCAAAGCAAGCATTTGTATTTTGGTTTCATGGTTTTTTTTTCATTTATTAAAAGATACCTCAAAGAAAAATGACAGATCCATAACAAGCAAAGAATATTATAATTTATAATAATATTCCAGATGAATGTATGTACATATTTATTTATAAGTTACAATGACAATTTTATTTAAGTGAAATTGAGAAAATTCTAATAGTGGGGAAATGAGCCAAATCGAATTACCAATGTTGAACGTTTATCCTAGAAATGTTTATTAATAAGATGTAGTATAAATGACCGCAATGCCACCAGTTAAATTAAACATGCAGTATGTAAAGCCGCTCATTGAAATGCTGTATAATAATAGTGTATAATAGTCTGTGTTAGAATTAGAGTGGAATAACATAACTAAAATGACTGTTAATTAAATATTTAAGCCCGATAACAACACTATTTGAATATTTTCCAATTCACGTATTTTAGCTTGAAAAATCTTCCTACTTCAACAGTATAACTATTTTTATCAAAGTATGTGATATGCATTATGCATTAAATGCTGGTCCTTATAGATTTTTACTTCGCTTCTAGAGTTTTCCATAATATGATTCGCTTTTTTTCCTATTAAAGTGGTTTATAATATGAGACCAATGCCTGGACTTGTAGGAGATATATGTGTGCTAACAAAAGCAGAATTATAATCACAAAGTGCTTTTTATACAGTACATACTAATTCTCTCAACTCATATTTGGCAGAATATATTCTGCTATTCGAATGAACTATTTTTTTTACTACAATTTGTGCTGTTTATGTCTTATTCAGATATCTCGGTCACTGTCTCTTTTTTGAAACCATGGAACTGTTCTCTAACTGATACATTTTTATGTGCCTGTTGTGTCAACTTGATCTAATGATTTCGCTAATATTGTTACAAGTTTTGATCATTTATGTATGGCTTCATTTCTAGCAAAACTTATAATTCTTAATCAAGTTCTGGAATCTTACCATGTGTGTTGACAAATAACTAATAAAATATTATTTGTGTTGTAAGCTTCAATAATTAGAGAGCGCAAAGCCAACAGCGCCTCCAAATTTAGTCTTAAACAAGGTACCATCAGTTGTGGAGAGTATCCCTTGGTTTGATTTAAAGAGGTTGTTCACGGTAATAAAAGGGACTATACTTCTGAAGTAATAAACTTGATGGATGTAAAATTCTGCTACTACATAAAAAAATCTGAGAAGGAATATTACATAGCATAATATTGCATGTCTAAAATGCAAAAGATGGATAGAACTTACTATAGAATACAATTTTTTGAATTTTGCTAATAAAAGTCATGTGATAACTAGTCAATTCCAATTCGCTAACGAAATTAGAGGAGGAAAAAGTATATAGGTAAGCTAACTGTGGTGGCCGACTATCCTACATTGGCGACGGCTCACCATCTTATTTATTCGACTAACGGTCGTGGAAAGAAAAATAAAATAACTAGAATTTTATTCATATTCGTTTATAGATAACGCGATCAAAAGATTCAAGTGATGTTTTGACAAATTACCTGCCAGCTCTAAAAATAACAAAATTTCCAGTAGGCTCAGAATCTTAAGATATTTGACTGATCCAAACTTAACCTAACCTTTTGCTAACCCGAAAAGTCACACATGGCTTGAAAACCGTTAGACTGAAGTTTCAGGCCATGACGACCCTAAGTGCCTGCAATCGTTGTAGGTGATCTACAGCTGTAACACTTGAAATTGTGAAAATTGGAAAACGCATCATTCTCATTCTCTAACAGGCACACGGAAAGAAGGAAAGAAGATTGGTTTCTCTTCAATAGATCTGATTTTTATCTTGTAAATATCCAAGTACAAAATTAGACAGAGTCCGAGGTTTACAACAAATACCTTAAATACAAATTGAGACAAAATCTAGGTGGTGATGAATATAACAGATGAAGGTCAGGTTGTTTGCAACAAACAAAACCGACAGTTACCTACGCAACGTTAACGCCCTTACCTACGTCGACGAACAAAAAGTTTTTCCTGGCTAGTTGCATAAAATAGGTACCTTATTAATAATTGCATCGTAAACTCTCTTTTACATCAGAATGAGTATCAATAGATTTATTGTAAGTTTATATGTATAGTCAGCATTCTAATTTGTCGTCAACTGACAGAGTAATGTCTTGAAGACACTAAGAGATTAGAATACATACCTTACATCATTCTTTGTTTGATGGTATAGATCATGGAGTTCCATGGCGTATGGTTCACTGTGGTTCGTGTTAACCCGGTTCAAAACCTATGACTGCAAGTATGCACAAGTAAACACCAATTTTGATGAAATCACATCAAGCTTTCTTGATACGTGTTCATCTACCACCTTCAAATGTCCGGGTTCCATCACGTGGTTTACTATGGGTCGTACAACTTTCAATGGTTTGTAATTCGTTAATGGTTGGGTTAGGGATGTGTAGCAGCGCAACCGAAGGTAAAAACGGACAAAAGCAGATTATCTCGTACACTTCACCGGCTGGGATTCTTTAAAACGTTTCTCTTTATCTAGATAAATTATTTATCGACCCTTCACAAGTGATTGCGAGTATGCATAAGCTAATTTGAATTTAGTCATAACAAGTTTCTTTGAAAGTTCATGTTTATTTACTGCCATCAATACAATCAATAGATCTTGTGCCACAAGAACATGACGAGCAATCCGGTCCCACAATCTACAGGTATAGCCCAGTTCCACATCGCGGTGCTCGTGACGGTTTGTCATTGCTCACAATGACCTGGCAAACCATCGAAAGCTATGGAATTTCAACTTTAAGGGCTTTGTGATGCACTACTGTTAAATGTGTCTGTTCAAACGGTGACGATTAGAAAAAGGGTAAATTCAAGGCTGGATTAATGCATAAGCAGACTAAGCACATGCTTAGGGCCCCCACTCAAAAGGGGCCCCCGAAAATTTTTATTATATATATTTTTTAATTCAGAAATATATAAAAATAATTTGTTAAACTTTTATGGAGATAGACAAAGTATTTTTAAAATATAATTATAAATTATGTTAATTGATGTCATTGTAATCATTTGTTTAATAAAAACATTTAGATTCAAAATTTAACTTTAAAGTACCCACCATAATGAATACCGTCGTACATGCGTTGATGAGTACCAACGTTGATACCAATGAATACAAAAGGTTATGTTGTGCAAAGTAGAATATTTGTGCTGATCCTCTTCAAAGAGGAGTGATCAATTGATATTAACATAACGAAACAAATAGTTTTAACAGTTACTTATTTGAAATGTCTCTTTGGAAGTCCATAGATGCCCTTTCTTGGAAAATATAAATTTTTTTCATCAATTATACATATGTAACAAACACGTTTGCAACATTTCATCCCCTAGATTGCCGTAAATCCGTTTTGCCCTGAATGGGCACCTTTGGGCATAAGGAGGGGCGTACCTTTTTGGCGTTCCGAAATTTATATTATACAAACTTTCAACAATACGCAACCAAATCTTCAAGTCTTAATATGCATTTTAAGCATATTTCTACGATTTTTTAAAAATCTGGAAAATTGTGAAAAAAGTAACTTTTTTGCATAAAATGTTAATTAAAGAAAAAAAAACCCTACTGGTCTTTTTAGTGTTTTGATTTTAAGAATTATGATTAAAAAACTGATAAAATGACGCAAATTCAAGT